>JAVQJF010028951.1:0-10398 GCA_036023855.1 Gadopsis marmoratus | reverse complement strand
GCAGGGCAGTGTGTCACCGCAGCGTTCAATGACTCGGGACGGTGGTCAGATGCCAGCTGCTCCCTCACTCTGCCGTTCATCTGTTACACAACAAGTATACATCTTCTTTCTAATCCCGTACTATAGAAAGGTTCATTGTTGGATTAAGGCAGTTATGTTGAATATTAGCAAATATATATCTTACCCTTGACATCAAATTCAGACGGAAAGAAAACAGTTGAATTTAGATTGAATGTTCTGTGTTTTTACAGTTCTTCTGCATAAGCTAAATTCTGGTCAGAAAGCTATATACAGCAGATAAACCTGTTAAAACCTAGTGATCATATTGTAAATAGCATAGCATTTTAAAAAATTACATTCTAAAAAGATTACTTTTTTGTCTGTAAGGTGAAAGTTTGCTGTCTATAAAAATGTTGTCAACAAGCACAAAACCACTGAAATCAAGTAAAATAAAATTAACACTCTTTGTAGAAATGGTATTGAAACAAATGTTTCAGAATAAAAACATAATATGCAATTCAACCGTGATTAACAGTCCAAAGTAAATTACATGTGTTGCATCAAACAGCGGATGAATTGCGATCAATTCATTTTATGTCATTTAAGTCTTAAATTGCCATCTTTGTCTCAGTTCGACCCAATGCAGGAAGCTTCCAGTCAACAACACAAGATGAGACCAGTGTCACTCTGCCGTGGAATAAAGTGAACGACAGCATCGGCTTTATTCTCCAGTTTAACGGTTCAGAAGTCAACATCGCTGCCCCAGATGGAGACGGACCAGTAACTCTCACAGTCTCATCGCTCACTGCTGGAATTAAATACACATTCACTCTCTTCTCCATGTTTGAGGACGTCAGAAGCAGTGGCATAAACATTACTGCTGTCACTGGTAAGATATTTCACTTCAGTAATGTAGGAAGTGTGACATACATTTCTAACAGCATTTTTTACAAATGAAAGTAGTCCACGTTATTCCTATCTACCTTCAATATTATGGTTAATATAATTCAGTCAAGGGAAACTTCATTATGAGTGAACAAATATTTACTGACACATGCATAATAAAGATGAGAAATTATAAGAGTTGCTGGCGATTAGACCCCATCGTGACTTAATCATATTTTAAGGAGGATAGAGAAGCCGTGAGCATACGATACCCCCTGATGGAGTCGTGACTCTGGTGGTGGTGGAAGGATGCTGAAGATCTGAAAGTGATGAGGAGTGGACTCCTGATGGGCTCGACCTGGACTCTGAATGTGGTGAACTGGAGGGGAATGTGGTAGAGGAGGGTCGCAACGATTCCACACTGAAATCCCAGCTGACAGCAAGCGAGAGGAGAACAAATTTAAAGTTTGACAGCAGCAATGTGATTGGCTGATGGAGACTGTGGCAAAATGTGGTTGGATAAGTGAGAGTAAACACCCATAATCAGCTGATTCAGGGAAGCAGGAAGAGAGAGGGAGGGATGTGAGCGAATGAGGCATAAAGATAGTCTTCCTGATTTAACTTACGCAGAGCTTCATTCAGTAGCAGATAACCTAAGCTGAAAAGTGTAGCAGCTTAAACAGTGAAAAGGAACAATTTAAGGAACATTTGTTGCAAACAATCCTTTTTTACAACAACTGATCGCTGCTCTTTTTCTGTCTTAGCTCCTCCAAACACAGACAGCTTCCGATCAATAGCACAAGATGAGACCAGTGTCACTCTGCAGTGGAATAAAGTGAACGACAGCATCGGCTTTATTCTCCAGTTTAACGGTTCAGAGGTCAACATCGCTGCCCCAGATGGAGACGGACCAGTAACTCACACTGTCTCATCTCTCACTGCTGGAACTAAATACACATTCACTCTCTTCTCCGTGTTTGAGGACGTCAGAAGCAGTGGCGTAAACATTGCTGCCGTCACTGGTAAGATATTTAACTTAATCAGCGTGCTTTTAACCAGGCATAACGCTGTTGTTCTTTTCTACACATGACAACATACTAAATGATGAAATAGACATTTGAATGGCTAGTCTATTGCAGGAATGGTTTTATGGCAAACTATATCTCATAAACTATTAGATTTGAGCGCGGTTGCAGAGGTGGCTACTACTAGCCAGCTACTGAGTGCTGGGCAAAATCAGTTTACAGCAGCAATAGCTTAAATTGAACAAAATGTGGGTGAAAGATGATACACCATAATAGTACTTACCAGCAGATTTTCCTTTTTTTTCATTTGAAATTCATTCTCCTTCCTCCTTCATGTACTTAAGTTGGCCTCACGCTGTCTTTTCTTTACTTATTTTCTTCTGAGCACAGTTCAAGCACATTTAAAAGGACATTGTTAACACACCCTTACCTTTCCTTATTATTTTTTACTTCTTTTTTGTTCTTGTGTTTCATTTTATTTTCACTCTAAATATCATGCAACTAAAGTTTTAATTACATTATAGAGAAAATAACATATCTGACTTTCAAGCGATACTTAGCGACACCATGTTGTCTGACTCTACAAGAAAAGGGCCTTTTAAGTTTATGCATTTGTTACATCTGCATTTGCTTTACAATTTTCTATATATATACAATTTAAACATGATTTAACAAGTTTTTAAACTTCTATTGTGTGCAGAAAATACATGAGAAAATACGTGAGACTGTTTTGGAAATGTGACGTATTTCATAAATGCTTTTGCTAGATTGTTGAATACTTATCTATATTAGTGGAATCCATTATCTATTTATACAATGTGTATTTTTTTATGTCACATATTGTGTATTTATGTCAACAGATTATGTTGTCGGATTGAACATCAGATTAAAGTCATTTATTAAGATGTCAGACTCGGATTTGAGTGAGACTAACTGCTGTTTCGGTTCACTTTTCCCAATGTCATGACTAGTTTGCATTCACTTTTATATTAAATAAGCTACAAATTATTTTGTCCAGCAGTAAAAAGTGTTTCCCTTGTGTGTGGCTTTTCTCTTTTTAATGTAGCTCTTCGGACGATACGGATTGTCGCCACAGTTGTTTCTCCTGAAAGTTAAATCTGTCGAGACATGAGATCAGTGGAGGAAAGACGAGATGAAATGGAGGAGAATGGATCTGTTGTTATTTTCTCATTTTGAATTAATTACCTTGAATCGAATGACAAAAACTGGTGACAGGAAAGACATTTGATCAGGTTCTAATGAAATGTATTTTCACCTATTTGGAGAATTTCCTTAGAATAAAACATGGCACGGGAAGTGGATGTCACTTGATACAGGATTTGTATTTAGTTGTAATTGATTTTTGTTTTAATGTGAGGTTTTGAAAGATAATAATAGGGATAATCTGTAAGAATCTACTTAGCATGTTTCTGTCCATTTGAAATAAAGAGCCTTGGAATGGTGGCATGATGAATGTGACTGTGCTTTATTCAAGCACTTCCTTGTTGGTGCTCACTCCAATACAAAACAATACAAATACAATGCTATTATATAATACAATAGAAAATAAATACTGCACAATACAAACCCAGTAAGGCACCTGATCTAGACATTAGTCCTCCCACCCTGGAACAACATGGTGTCTGAAAAGCTCTGCTGTGAAAAAAAAAATGTCCCAGAGGGAGTGGTAACTGTGAAACGGGGAGGACTTTGGCTTCACATCCGCAGTGCCAGCATTTGCCTTTGCTACCTCAGAGGTCACATTTCACATTCAGCAACAAGGTAAGACCAAGACAAAATATCAGATGGGTATGTGTCAGCATTTTGATTAAACAGACAATAATTTCAATGATGTCTCTGCTTTGTCTTGTGGCAGGCAGGTCAAACAGAATATAGCAGGGACTAATATTTCAAGCCATTAGTCTTTAATCTGAACTGAATTATGGGAGTGTGGTACATTAAAACACTTGCAGGATGATGAATTGCACAGTGTTGCAAGGAGCATGTGTGTTAGTCTTTGTATTCAATCCATGTTTCAAGCTAAGCTTACTGAGCGAGAGGCATGTGTCATGTGACCGTTCCACTGGACTTTGGCCAGTGGGCAGCTTTGATTTGTTTAGAGCTACCGATAAGCCCGTTCAGATGTTTCTGGCTGTAATGAACTTACTTATAGAGCCTGCATGAAAAACAATGATGACAAAAGCTCTGGACAATTCTCATTTTATAAATGTCTTTATTTTTTAGGTGAGTGTTACCAAAACACATTTCCGCTGTGACTCAGAATGTAAATGATTCACTTCTAATTCATAACCAGTTAACACTGATCTTCTGTCTTTATTTCTGAGGTCATGGCCTCCCCCAGCGTTCTCCTGTCAGAAGTGCAGTTTCAGTGTCGCATCTGTCAGGATGTTTTCTCTGAGCCCGTCTCCATCCCCTGCGGTCACAGCTTCTGCTTCACTTGCATCACGTCACACTGGGACGACAGCCTCGCCGTCAGCTGTCCCAAATGCCAGACAGTCTTCGAGGGCCGCCCAGAGCTTTGTGAGAACTCCTTCGCCAAGGAAATGTCAGAGCAGATCAGAGCGAGGAGGCAGAACAGTGTGATGTCACTGGCAGGAAAATTCATATATTGTGACGTATGTGTGGGAAAGCAAACAAAGGCCCTGAAGTCCTGCCTTGTGTGTTTGACCTCATATTGTGAGAGTCACCTGGAGCCACACCTGAGAGCTGCCACCTTGAAGATTCACAAGCTGACTGAACCTGTGGCAACGCTGGAGAGCCGTATGTGTAAAAGGCACCAAATGCTCCCGGAGCTGTTCTGCAGGAGCGACCGGAGCTGCCCGTGTGTGCTGTGCACCGAAACAGACCATCGCAGTCACGACACCGTCCCAGTGGAGCGAGAGAGCCAGGAGAAGAAGGTGAGGTCCTAAAAACTCCCCATCAGATACACTGGGCAGCCATTGGACTTTGATTGGCAGTTTAGTTTTCAATTCCTGTTCTGATGTTCAGGCTCAGATGAAACACATCGAGGACGATGTTCAGCAGATGATCCAGGGCAGACTGCAGAAAGTGGAGGAGATCAAACACTCTGTGGAGCTCAGCAAAGTGAGTTTACTCAAGGTCACAGAAGAGCTTAACTGTGTTATGTTGTCTGTAGCGGTGGAGCCAAGCGCAGACAGAGGCACGGGTATGCAAAATAAAAATGTTTATTTAAGGCAGGCACTGGGAAGCTAATGGACGGAGCAGGGAGGGACGACAAACAGGCCAAAGAGGGGAGACGCTGATGGCTGCTGGTCCGGGTGGAGTGAGAGGGAGCAAAGACACATCAGACAAATAGATGCAAGCAGGAAGAATCTGGGGAACACTGGAGACGACAGAGCAGGATTAATAAGCGGTCTAAATCACACACGCAAGCAGCAATCAGGTGGTGAGTGGTTGAAGAGCCAGGGTAGATACACTGCGGGCTGATGAAGCTGCTGGAAAGCAGGTGTGTGTAATTAGGTCACAGTCAGGTGCGTCAGGAGAAGCTCAGCCACGTCACACAAAGGCAGCAGACACGTGAACAGGTATTATTTTTTGGAACATAGAGTCAGACAGACAGACTGCCTATGATTTAACATCATTCATGTCCAATGTTGTATTTTTTAGGCCAAACAGAAATGTTTGTTGATGAAAATGTGAGTATGTGGCTGTTATTACTTTTAATGAATCTTGCCTTTCGGTTAGTCACTACTTTATTCTACTGAGTTTTGTTCCCTCCTGGCCGATCTGAATTAGGTCAAAATAAGACTGTTTTGCAATCTCCAAATAAATGTACTGGTATAATACTGTAAATTTAAAAAAGTAAAGGTGCTGATAACCAGTTACAGCTTGTGGCGTTGCAGCCTTACAATATGTTAAGAAGGTCTTTAAAAGGTCTTAAAAGGTCTGGAATTTAACTTCTGGATTCTTGCATATACCCTGCCTCTCGCCCAAATGTTAGCTGGGATAGGCTCCAGCTCCCCCCTGCGACCCTTCGGGATAAGCAGTATGGATAATGAATGAACCCTGCTATAAGAATTTAAGAAAAGAGGATGAACACATGCAACAAAAACATTTATAAAAGTGTGCTACAATAACAGTCCCAAAACATCTACCAGCATATGCTGCTTGGAATTCACTTATACTAGTGCACCTACTTAAACTTGTGATGTACGTATTGCTAATATTGCTTCTACTTAAAGATCCCATCCAGAAAGACATATTAAAATATTCTTTCAAAAATAATTTGTTAGATTTGTGAACTTCTGATGTGTTTTTTCTGCAAATACAGTTCAATTACATATTTAGAAATCCCTGAAATTACATCTACGCCTTTCCTCTCATTGAACAATCCAGAATGAATGAGTATGCAAATGTTTTCATTTATAAAGTTTAACTTCTGGACACGAGTTGTCTGCTACTTCACTGCGTTCTGGAACTAGAATCGTCTCCACACTAGTTAAACTAATGAAACACGTGTTAAACTCGGATTTAAGGAGAGCACAGAGAAAGGTTGTTCAGCAGATGAACATGAAAACAGTCTTCTGGTTTCGAACTCTGCACATACATCCTCAAACATCCAGGTGAGGTAACAATACACAAAACACATTTCAACATTTCAACTTGTTTTTTCATTTTCCAATGTCTTCAGGAAAACTCAAAGAGGGACATAGCGGAATGCATGGAGGTCTTCTCCACTATGTTTCATTCCATAGAGAGAGGTAAGGCAGAGCTGGTGGAGATGATCCAGAAGAAGCAGGCAGCAGCAGAGCTTAGGGCGGAGAGGCTCATCACAGAGCTGGAGCTGGAAATCACTGAGCTGGAGAGGAAGAGAAGTGAGACGGAGGAGCTTTCTCACACTGAGGGCCCCCTCCATCTTCTGCAGGTATGCAAGATATTTGATAATTCGCAGAGATGCCAAAGATCATTCTAAAAACAATAGGAGCTCACAAACTGAAGCGGAGATTGCTAGTTAGTAGAAAGCTGTTCTTGTCTTTTATAATATATTTATTACCATCTCATCTTGCCTGTCCTCTTCTGTTCTCTGCTTTTAAGCAATTTCTTCTTTTGACTTCTTTGTGTCAGAGGTTTCCAGCTCTGAGTTCTCCTCCGTCTGCCAAAGCCTGCTCCGACGCCATCGTCCATTCAGACACGTGTTTGGGGACTGTCAGGAGGGCGGTGGCCAACATTGAGCAACAGCTTCAATCAGCTTTGAAGAAGCTTTCCATTCAAGGTCAACTTCTTGAAACACTTTTTAATCGGCATCACCACATTCTGCAGCAAAGCAGCTACTTACGTTTAAAGTCACGATCACCGACTGAGTACGCTGTTTGTTTCATTTTCGATCACATGTTCTCCTTAACTTACAGAGCATGACAAGATGCAGCAGTATGCAGGTACGGTTGCTCTCTGTTCTCGCTCTCCTGTAGTTATTTATTTTGTCGTGCTTCTTCATAATAATGAGAAAATCATGTAAAAATCCCACTGAAAAGGGCTGGGAATCTGACTTTAGGTGCAATTACATCTAAAAAGGTTTAAAAAGATTTTTGTTTGTTTGTTGGTTGGTTCATCCTTTAGTCTCTAAAATGCTCATCACAGACCTCAGGGGAGTTGATAACCAGTACTTTGTCATAGAGCCACAATAACCCAGATCACTGGATACTTATCAATACTGCTAACTTGAGAGGAAACTGTGATTTAGCTACTTCTCATGAAGTATTAATTAGAGTATGTTTCTGGACGGATCAACCGATGAAAACCACAAATAAACAATAGGAATTTAATCTCAGAAGAAAGAGGATAATGAAGTTAATGTTCCATATAAACTATGTCTGTCTGCCAGTTGATGTCCATCTGGACCCCAGGACAGCCAACCCTTGGCTGGTTCTCTCAGAGGATGGGAGACAGGTCCGGGATGGAGATGTTGAACAGAACCTGGTGGACATACCAGAGCGTTTTGACATGGCACCATGTGTCCTTGCCACCAGGGTAAATAAACATGTGGTTTGCATGTGTTTATCCCTGCACGGATGTTATGTCTGTTCTGTTTCACGCTGAGAAATGAACAGACCCAGTGACCTGAGCCTGTCTTGCTACGCAGGGCTTCACCACAGGGAGGCACTACTGGGAGGTCGAAGTGGGAGACAAAACAGCGTGGGACTTGGGTGTGGCTCTACAGTCAGTGAACAGGAAGGGTGTGGTCACACTGAGTCCAGAGGACGGTTACTGGGCTATTTGTTTGAGGAAGGGCACTGAGTACAGGGCATGTGCAAGACAGGCGGAGCTGCTGTGTGTCTCTCAGAGGCCACAGGGTGTTGGGGTGTTTTTGGATTATGAGGATGGGACAGTGTCCTTCTATGATACAGAGGCCAAGTCACATATCTATTCCTTTACGCAGTTCCAATTCACTGATGCCGTGTTTCCCTTTTTTAACCCAGATATGAGTGACAGCGGCGGCAGCAACATATCACCACTTATCATCCGCCCTGTCAGTGGAGTCAGTGGACGCAGGGATTTAGATGACATTACAATATGATGTGAAATGTATATTTGGTGTCTGTTTTGTTTTTTTATACCATGGTGTTTTATTTTAAACAGCATAAAACGGTTCTCTGTGTTGAGAGGAACACTTTTAATTACACTATAGTAGACCATTTGTACACTGCTGAATCAGTCATAAAGAACCAAAGTCCAATGTGTGTGTTATTAGAAGTCTAAAAATGGCTTGGAATTATAGTAGCAAGCAATAGTATGGCTTCTGCCAACAATTCATCAGTTCATTTTGGAGTGAAACTACATAAATACTCAGACGTCACCTCAAACACTTGTGGTTTTGCTTCCCAATGTTTAAACACTGTCTTCTGAAATCTTTTGTAAAGAGGTGCAATCGCTTTTATATTTTATATTAAAGGTTGAATTATACTCTTCATCACAATTTGATGATTCATTCACAACAATGACAACTTTCACACATGGATCATCCATAACCTGGTTCTGACCTTCCCCCCTCCCTCAATAAAATGAAACTATTGTATATTATTACCCCTCCTCCTCCTCCTTTTCTTCCTGCCTTCGCACATGCACTCTTAAAAAGTAACACCATTGGCACGGATCTTAGACCTGCATCACTCCAATAATAACTCTCCTCAGTCATTACAGGCTAACCACAAAACTGACTTCAGACCACATCTTAGATTGCGCAGCCTGATGGTTGATAATCAGATTAGCACAGAGATGGGATTAGCTTCACGGCAGATGGAGCACTAAAACAGACTTCAGGATAGAGTCTTGGGAGGAGACATTATTCACACATACTATGCACTCACAGGTATATCATTGATTGAAATGCATGCACGCAAACACACAGTCATTGCAAGTAATTATTTAACACAATTAGGAAACGACCATTAAGAGAGCACTAAAAGAGGTTGGAAAAGAGAGAAGGAGGAAGGGATGAAAAGGGATTAAAACGGATATCATCCAAGCGCATGGCGGAGACACACACATATAGAGAGCCTTCAGGTTACACTGAACACCAGCCTAAAGCAAGAAGAACACTAGACATTTCTGTCCCATAGGTTAAAACCTTTTGGATGGCCAACAGACAAGGGTAAGTTAAATATTTTGTTAATATAGTTTTAAATGTTGATGATGTCTGTTACTGTAGGAGGCAATATCCAAACGCAAACCACTGTCCTAGCAGTATGATTACTGGTGTTACTCACTAATTGTGCAGCAATGTAGACCTTAAAACAGCCAATCATTTTTATTTCTTAATTACCACATTTGGCTGATAACGTTAAAAATATATAATGAAGCTAAAACATGGCGATGGCAGCTTTCCCAGGCTTGAGCATATTATTATACAGAACCTTTCATATAACCATTCTTAGTCCACATTCCAGTTTGTAACTTCACCGGGATGGGGCCCAGTGAACCAGCCGTGGATATCAATACGACAAGTTTGCTGTTTTCAAAGGCCGGAGCTTTCCGACTGGCTGAGTCTGAATGAAGAGGTATGATGTCACCAGTGATGGATGAGACAGCCGGGGATCTCCCAGTCAGAGATGTGGGATTGATGAGGGGGGGGCTGATGCCAACTGTCCCAGGTTTGTGTGTACATGTACTTTACCAGTTCTATTAATTAATACCTACTGTAAAGTAGGTATCAGAGTTTCGCTTGACAGGCCCATTCAATCAAAGTTATGAACTCCCAAATGTTCACTGAGTCTTTGGATTGCTCTTAATTCACAGATAGATAGATATATAGATAGATATATAGATAGATAGATAGATAGATAGATAGATAGATAGATAGATAGATATATAGATAGATAGATAGATAGATAGATAGATAGATAGATAGATAGATAGATAGATAGATAGATAGATAGATAGATAGATAGATAGTTAGATAGATAGATAGATAGATAGACTGATTGAGACTCACCGCTTCCTCTCGGCAGAG
>JAVQJF010028937.1:0-34903 GCA_036023855.1 Gadopsis marmoratus | reverse complement strand
AGACACACACACACACACAAACACACACACACACACACACACACACACACACACACACACACACACACACACACACACACAGAAGGCCTCAGAACACACCAAGAGTCTGCAGGGTTTAGTACTAGTAGACATAAAATGCTTTTATTATTATGGTTATAGAGGCAAAACGTCTGAGCTGACATTCTATGGCATTGAGTTACAACTGTTTTTGATGTTTTGTTTTTCAGATGCACATTATCAGAGGCAACAGGCAAAGGTTACATGACATGCAAACTAGATAAATAACTCTTTATGTGTACCTTTGCTATAAAGTTAATCATCCACCGGCAATAATGTAGTGCTCTTAGTTAAAAAAGGAAAGAGGAAAAATATACATACAGTATGTAAACAGTCAAAGAAATTGCACTTTCTTGGATTGTTATTACAAACCACACTACAGAAAGAGAGCAGAAATTTAACACTGAAAAAAACTAATTCACTGTCACTGATTGTCTGACCAATAAAAAAACAAAAACAAAAAAAACATACGCTCAGCTAAAAAAAGAGACATTTTGTAATTCTACAAAAAAAACAAACAAACATACAATCATAGTCAATTTTAAGGAGAAATGACTGATACTGTATATTGGTCAGCGGTATAATCTGGTACAAACATGTTAGTAAAATGAAAGATTGGATATTAAGTTTTATGTATAATCCCAATAGTACTGTCATGAATAATACTAATTTTACACGCTACTGCTGATAGACAGGTCTCTCTCTATGTACATTCACATGAAACTAAATGCTTATGGTTACTACCACCAAGTGGATTAGCCCAATGCTCCTAAGATGAGAACAATCTACTTTGCAACTGTACAGAAAAATGACCTCCAATCCTCAAATATTCACAACTTAAAAAAAAAAAAGAAGAAACATAACATAAGAAGTCCTTATATAGTCCTTATCAGAGGAGATATTGCTTTTAAAGACTGCATGAGTTCGCTTAGGTACGTACACAATACATGGCACTTCTACAGAGCATTTGGGGCAAATCCATTCTAGTTTTCATTCCCTTTCCTCTCTCCTTTCTCACCCCCAGAACATTCTGATTGTCAGTGCTCTAGAGCAAAGAGCGAAACATTCTCAAAGGCAGTCTGAAGTAAACAAAACACTTTTTACCCTTCTCCCTCCCTTCCCCAGGAAGCAATACTGAAAATAGTGAACAATAAACATTCCTATCATGAATATATTTTGTCCATTTCTTTAACAGACAGTGCTCAAGCTGTCTTTCTTTTTTCAAAAATAACTTCTTTCTTAAAACCTCATTAGAAATTCTCTTGCAGCGATGCCAAAATTCCTATTACTAAACCCACCCCCTCCCCTGCCTATTCACTGGTACATAGCAGACACTGTCTTGGTAAAGTGAAGAAAAACCCCCCTAACACTGTCTCAACAGCTTTTAACTGGTTCACTTCTCCTCGTGTCATTTCCCAAAGGTGCAGTGTGACTTTGAAAGCTTAACAATTAAATGAGGGTTCAATTTTGACCTACTTAGGACCCAGGCTACATTTTTGTTCCCCCGGGCAGCTTATGAGCTCCTCGTCTCTTGGAAACTTCAGAGCCGAAATGCTGAGTACCATATATGTCCACTTACAATCTCCGAGCAATGTCTGCCTTCCCCAGTTTGCGTAAGGTGCCGAAAGTAAGAGCAATCAAAGTGTATGTGTGTGTGTGTTTATAGTGTGTCCACTCAGCATACATAGTCTTTAGTGTGCTTGTTTATCCAGCACTAGTGCAAATTTATTTCAGCTGGTCTGTTTCTTTCTTCCATCCGGGACAGTCTATCTGTTTCTCTCATCCATCGCCGCTTGGACAAAAGATGTGTTGCCATGGTTTCATCCTTGGTGTGATGCCCTTCAGAGCGCTAGGTTCATCACACTCATCTGTCAGTGTGTGAGATGTCTTTCTTGCATTTTCAGCCGCTATAATTCACCAGCTCGCTTCTGTTTTTCTCACTTGTTCTCTGTCGCACTACTACTGTTAATAGCAGTGTTATGACATCAGTTCCTGTCCATCTGTCCAGTGGTGGGCCTGGTCCCTTTCTCAGAGTTGTTCCACCTACATAAAGGCAAGGTACTATCAACAAAACAATGCACATACCTCTCGGAGTCCGTCCTCTTTCTGTATCTGATGCAATACTCACCTCTCTGTTAGCTTATGGATGCTGCAGGGTCAAAAGTAAATCATTCAGCCGTTTCCTCCTCTGTTCTCTGCTGCAGACCTCTTCTTCCCCTCGTTTTTCTTCCTCCCCCCCCTCTTCTTGTCTGCTCTGGGTTTTGGTGGGCTGTGGTGAACAAGTATGCACAACTAATTGCAAAAGCAGATTTTTATCCTTGTGGAAATTTGCATTCTTAAGAGCAAAGAACCTTTTTGTATTTTTTTAACGTGAGTAGTGCTTCATTTGTTCACTCACACAGGAGCTGGCAGTGAGCAAGCTGGGGGTGTCCTGACTCTGATAGTGGGGGTCACTGCTGATAACCGTCACCTCCACCCCCACTGGCTGATCTGAGGGTCAGAGGTCAAACAGTATTCTTTATGTTATTAACAGTGTTGCAGGAGGGAATAAAAACACATCATTTATTTTACAGATACATCTGTAATTATGTGTGTCCTTATCCCCCCTCCCTATCTGCAATCAGTCAGGGAACCTTTGATGGAAATTGTGTGGTTTCACTGCTAATGGGGAAAGTCGATGCCTGCTGGGTTCTTGGACACCAGAGGTGGATGACAGAAATGGGGAAACATCTCTGCAGGCTGAAATTCTGTGGTTGGAAAACCACTTAGCTTGTGCTGCTGAGTATGATATGGAGAGACAAGCCAAACATGAGCACACGCACACATACATGCACACATCAAGACAGGAGACCAGAAGAAATCTATACAGATGTACGGTAAAAATGAAAATGTATAGAGTTCAACCACATACACGTATGCATACACAAACACCTACAGAAACAAAAACTAACACACACACTTGCTTCATGGACCTGACTTGATGTGGCTGTCGTCCCCATTGGCGCCATCACAGTGCAGATGTCGCGAGTCCCTCTCCTCCCTCTCTGCGTCTCTCTCCCTCTCCCTCTCCCTCTCTATCCTCAGTCGGATCTGTCTGTCTCTCACGAGCTCCCAGTTCCTCACAAGGAACACGTGGTGTTTCACCACAAAGCCCCTGGCCCGGGCACACAGGGAGAAACATCAGCCATCCACCCCGACATTACTTCAGTAACAATGTGTCAAGTACTTTATCTTGAAATGTTAATCGCTGTGTTCTTTCCATACCTCTCACTGCTGGTCAAAGGATCCATGTCGAGGTGAGGAAACAGGCTGGAAATGTGGCTAGAGCTCTCCTCCTGTAAAATAAAAATAAATTTGGAAGGACGCATGTAAGTTAAGAGTTTTTAAATGCTGCATTCTTCACTGGAAGGAAACAACCTCAAACCACATGAACTCACCGCTGTCTGGTGAGAGGATACAGTCCTCTCCTTCAGCCGGCCTGAGTGAAACAAAGATAGTTTATAAGAGTATTGATCTGCTCCATTAACCAAACCTGAAGATAACACATCCAATATGGGCAACTCACAGTAACGGCGCTTCCTCTTTAGGGGGACAGCAGGCTGCCTGTGAAGCTGTAACAACACAACATGAGTATTACACGTACATTCATGACACTTCACAAATCTTGTAACACTCTTTTATCTCCAAAGATTCCTCAGCTTGACCTTCTAACTTCCTGATTCTGTGTTATGGGGCTCTGCTGTACCTGATCGTGCTGCCACAGCCACATAACATCATACGGTAACTGGAAATGAATCCTCTTCAGCCTAAGGTACTTCCCTGGAGGATGCAAAGGGAGTTTGGATGAGCTATCACAGCCTCAACAAACTACAGCCGTGTTTGCATGTTCTTATATACTCACCAACATGTATGGGAGCAGGTAAAAGGCTATATTCATGCTCCTCTGGAGTGTATTCCAAACTCTCTCTGCACAACTGTTGGGTTTGGGAGGGGGGACTAGGAAAGAGGCACATTAAATATTTAAACAAAAAACCTGATAACAAAAACAGTGTTATGATTGTTTGTTTATGAATTCAGTCAACTCACTCTGTAGTTTTGTAATCATCAGAGTAAAGACCTGCCCTCAGAAACTTCTTCCTGGGAGGACCATCTGCTTTCTCCTCTCTTTGGATGGTTACTGGTTGGGATGGAGCCTGGTCAACATCTGATTGGCTAAAACATTCAGGGGGGGTGTCACAATCGAGTTTATCCTCAGCGACACTAAAAGGAAAGCATGAAGAGAGAGATAGAACGATAGAGAGGAAAAAGAGAAAGAGAGAAAAGGCACTGGTTTAGCACACAGTGCTGAAAACGATGGGTTAATATAGCAGTAGTGAGTGGTTGTATTTAATATTCAAGTCAACCAGCTCAGGTACTTTATAATACAGTTGTGAGTGTTTACCTCTGATGACAAAGAGAGTCACCATGTTTTCTCTTCCGTCCTCTTTTCCTCCTGGCCTGCAGCTCCAACTGTGTCACCTGGTGTGCTGTATCTCCTCCTCGATCTCTCTCTGGCCCTCTTTCTTCTTTTCTCCCTTCTACTTCTCTCCCATCTCTGTTGTGGCTGTATCCTGGCAAGAGGCTGGGTGATGACATGGAAGGAGCTGCAGATGAGTGCATGGTGGAGGTTACAGTGGAGGGCAGCGGGTGCTTTCTGGGCCGTCCTGGCCTTCTTTTGTTTTTCCCTGCAACACTGTCTGGCGTTGGCACACTTTTCTGCTGCCCCCGGCTTCTTGAGTCACCTTGTATACCTGCAGTCATTGAAACAGAAACAGGGAGGGAGGGGTTGAGGCAGAAGGTGGCAGGAGGGAAGGGTGGGTGTAAGTGGTGGAGAGGAAATGAGACAGATGTGGATCAGTGATTGAGCCAGCAGGAGGTGCGAGGTGAGGCCAGTCTAGGCTGACTCATGCAGATGGGCCACAGATTAGGTGAGTCACAACATTTCCTCTGACCAGATCACTTCTGGGAAATGCATTAAGAAGTGATTTATACACACACACAGTGAAAAACCACAAGAATGGACACAAACACTGTGCTGAATGCATACTGTTTAATATGAACATGCACACATATGCACTCTTGCACACAAATAGTTTTTGCACATTCAGTTAATGTGGAACACAATCTCAAAGGGCTGAGCAGACAAAGAGAGAGGAAAAAGAGTGTGAGTGAGCCCGTGCAAGCATGCTGACTGCAAAACACATGTGTGTTTAGTTAGATGATGAACTGATGTCAAATGTATTCCACCTCTCTCAAAAACAACATTTTTCCCTCACAAGCTCTTTTTGCCCCCATTCTGACCTCCGTGCTATTCCTTCATCAATCACTCCTGAGGTCATCTATCTTTTTGTTCCATTTTCCACAGTCCCTGACAAGACTGACCACTCTTTCCTTATTGGATTTTCCCAAGTCAAATAGGCCCTGTTGGCCAGCAGTGAGGGATAGGCCAGGCTTTAAATAGCCAATCTGGTGGTTAACTAATGACTGTGTTCACTGGGTAGCTCCGGGCTGCAACAGTGTGCGGTTCGCTGCAGACCGGGGAGATTTAAAAGATTTTCTGGAAGATTCCCATCAGGATGCTGCCCTCCTGCTATAACACTTTTTAAAAATTCCAACAGAAAGTTGTTGCGTCTGTGTGTGTTAGGCACGTCCCCTGCACAGCAGAGGGAGTCTGAAATTGGCTATAAAAAGAACGGAGTCTGATTTCCTCTCAAACACCCTCCAGGCTTTGATGTGTGGCTCAACACCTGAGAAAAAGCAATGCTGTCACTAAATTGGGCAAACTATTGGTGCCACAATCTCATCTCCACATTGCAAATATAGAAATCGATCATATTGTGGAAGTGAAAAGAGCCTCTTGGCATAAAACCTATTCACTCAGCTAGCTGTCATGATTTGGGTGCTATTGATGTATTTCAGTTATAAGCACAGTTGATTTTCCAAATGATCTAAATTACTGCCAGCGTTCTATGTGTTATTAACTTTTGTCAAAAAATAAAAAACTGTGCATTCACACAACTTAAGAATCAATGTTAACAATGGAGATGTTTATAGCATTTATCAGCAGTTTCCAGCCAGAGAAATACTAACATTTGCACTAACTTTAGCACTAATGCTAACATAACCCCCCATGCCATCAAACAGAAGCACATGCATGTCAGTGCTCTATTAATTCACACGCTTATTGATCAAACCATTCATACATTCTCACCTGCTTCTCTCCTCTCAGTCCATGCTGGCTCATCTCTCCTCCATGACCTGTCTCCGCTTCCTGGATTCCTACCGGCCAATCCGCTCCTGAGACCCCTCCCCCTTGTTGCCATGGCAGCTGATGTAAACAGGTTGGTGTGTGTTGGGGATGTCCTGTACATGTGTGGCTCTTGAATGTCCTCGCCGTCTTCGTCTTCTCCGTCTGATGCAATCAGTCTGTCTGTTTGTTGCTCCCCAGTGAGGCCTCTCCAGCTGGAGTTGGAGTTTCCAAATCCCATCCCTCCTAGGCCACGGAATTTCGTCCAGCTCTGGCCCAGGCCGCCCCAGCCTCCTCCAAATGAAGACAGGTGAGAGGAACCCAGCCCCAGTGAAGTGAGAGATGTGTGTTTGTACCTCTCGGCTGAAGATGATGATGATGATGTGGCAGCAGTGCAAGAGGAGAAGGAATCATTTCCGTTCTCACATAACCAAGGTGATTCTTTAGACAGCATATTCCCCATTCCTCTTGCCCCTTTCCTTCCTCCTTCTCCTTGCCCCAAAATAAACCCTGACCTTGGCTTTGAACTGGTCAACCCCTCTCTCTCCATTTCATCTTCCTCCTCATCCTCGTGTAACTCCTCCTCGTCATCCATGTCTCGCTCGCAGTGTCTGTGACGGTGTTTATGCTTGTGTTTGTGTTCACTCCTACCACAGCCGCAGGAGAGGCTGGATGTGAACCCTGAGCTGAGGTGTGGCGCTCCTCCACTACCTCCTCCTATATCTCCCTCAACCTCACCTCCTAAAGCTCCCTCCCTCAGCAACCGGCTCCTCCGCCTGTGGAATCTGGCGGGGTTGAGGAGGAAGTGGGCATGATGGGGCTGATGGGAGGTGTACTGGTGTGGAGAGGGAAGCTGGTAGGAACTAGGGAGGTGGTGGTAAAGTGTTGTGGCTGGGGGATAACTGCTGTAAAAGCCCATATTTTCAATGGTCTCCTGGAACTTTGATGGGCAACCACATTGCCTGCGGTCTGGCTTCCTGTTACAATGCACAGGCTGGCAGGGGTAGAAAGGCTGAGGGGAGAAGGAGGGATTAGCAGCATAAGATGAAGGGTGAGGTGAGTAGTAACCATTCAGATTGATCCTGAAGATGTTGGAGCGGAGAGAATGGGAGGAGGAGTGATGGCGCCTTCCTCCAGCAGCATTCCCACTCCCCTCAAAGCCCTGTCCCAGTCCTGTCCTCGCCCAACCTCGACGTCCAATATGCACCTCACTGAATTGGCCAATTAGATCTTCTAGTTCTGCCAGAAACTCTGGATCTTGCATGTGCAGCTGCTGGTGCTTCTTCTTATGTTTATTTTTCTGTCTCTTCAGTGCACTGTGCCCAAGGCAAGGGTAATAATCCGAATGAGTACACTTGTTGTGTCCTGGGCAGGGGCATGGACACAAGCAAGTGCAGGAGGTGGAACAGTCGTAATCCCTCCGCCTGTGCCTATGTCTGTCTCTGTGCCGCTCCAAAGTAGTTGAGTTGGTGATGGGGTTTGTGTGTCTGGGCATGTGAGAGAGGGGTGAAGAGACAGGAGAGGGACGGTCCACAAGAGAGGAGGGGTGCCTTTGACCCCCCAGAATCACTCCTGACCCCTGACCCAACCTGAGCATGCCTCGAGTTCCCCTCATCTCCCCTCGCTCAGAAACGCTGTTGTTATCCGTTCCAATCCCGCTATCGCTGGGCAGTGTCTCTTCGCTGTGAGATTCACTCCTGGGCGAGGGGGTGGCCTCTTTCAGGTGGCCAGGAGAGCCAGGTGTGTGATGCATTGGAGGGGTGGGACAGGAGAGCTTACATGAAGACTGGTGAAAGGGAAAGTGATGCCTTCCCTGACATGGACAACTCTTCTTCACAAAAGGAGAGAGGGATGAGGAAGAGGGAGGACGGGGGGAGGTACAGGAGGATGATGGGGAAGGGAGGGAGAAGGGGGGAGAAAAAAGCAGGGAGGATGTTGGTTCTGTGAGGCTGCCTTCACTATAAGGGCTCTGGGCCCCACTGGAGTGGGTAAGAGATGGGGAGGGAAATGGGTGAGAGGGAGGAGGCTGGGGTTGGTTAGAGAAGAGAGATGTTTCAGAGGGATTGGAAAACAGAGATGACTGGGTGGAGTTCTGGAAGCTGGTTTGGGCTGTTGGAGCTGTCTGGGCTTTAGGCTTGCGTCCTCGCCTCTTGCCCATGTAGATGGTCCCTCTCTTGCTCACATTGATCTGAGGGCCCAGCTTACTCCCAAAACAGGATGACAGGGCTGAGAGCGTGTGCACTGTTGTAGCCTCTATTGATTTACACAATCTCAGAGAGGTCTCGTCATCTGCTGCTCCGCCTCCCCTTCCCTCTTTTCCCACATACGCAGACAGCATTACCTTGTGAAGTCTCCTCTTCTTTCTTTTCTTCATCTCATTAATCAGCCTCCTGATCTTTAGCTGCCTGTTCCCCTTTTCAGGAGGATGAAAATCTTTACTCCTGTCTGTACCATGAGTGCAGTTCAGTGCATCTCTGCTCTGGTCCTCGGGGCGGGGCCATTTGGGAGGACGGCCACGCTTCCTGGGGTTGGATTTAGACTGAGCGGCACACTGCAGTATTGGACTTGGCTCCAGCACAGGGGCTTTCTGAATTCCGTCACATCCCAGAAGAGGCACATCAGCCGGGATAGAGTTTGGTGAAAGTCTAGGGGGAGGTTCGTCTAAGCTGGAGCTGTGGGATTTAGGGCGGCCCCTTTTTCGGGCAGGGGTTATAGGGCATCTGGAAGCAGGGGGGCTAGGGTCTGATGTGGGGTGACTCTGCTTTGGGGATGGAGGTTTGGTTGCAGAAGAGAGAGGGGAGGAGCTGCTGGTTAAGGAGCTAGAGGGAGCTGAGTGTGACTCATCAGTCTGCCGAACAGAGGCCTTGGCAGGAAGCGATGTCTTGGGGTTCTGGGGGAAACTTAGTAAAGGATTATGTTGGGAATCTGAAGGGGCTTCCTGATTTTCCGCTCTCTGAGCCCGGTGCACCAGCTTGGTCCAGCTGGGCCGTCTGGCTTTACGTTTCTTGAGTGGCCGGCTGTCCTGCTCTTGGGGGGAAGAAGGGGGAGATACGGGGGCACGGGCAGAAGGAGTGGGCAGGGAGGGAGGAGCAGAAGAGGAGGGGTGGCTTGGAGGCACAGTTGAATGTCTTGAGACGTCTTGTTCTTTTGATTTACTGGTGTCACCTGTTGTTGTTGCTGGGTCAGCTTGCTTAACTGGCTTGCAACTGTCATCAGTCTTTTCTATTTCATCTGGTCTGCCTGGATTCACTACTTTACTGGTTTTATCTAGTTTACCACTTTCACCAAATGTTGCATTAGTATCCTCTGTTCTTTGCCTGTCTGGGCTAAGCTTATCCCTCTTTTTTTCAGTCTTTCCTTTTTCAATCTTCATTTCAGCCCTCCACGTCTCGTCAGTCTTATGTCTTTCATCCTTTTCTTTACCATGCCTTGATTTTCCATCCTTCCCTTTCTCCTTTTTCTTCTTCTTGCCTTCCTCCTTTCTGCTCTCGCCCTTTGCTCTTTCAGCCTCCAATCTATCTCGCTTAGATTTTTTGTCTTTTCGTTTCTCTTTCTTTGCTTTCCTCTCTTTTTCTCTCTTTTTTTCTAGTGGGGGCTGTAGAGAGGGGACCTGGTCTTGGGTTTGGGCAGAGGAGAGCTCCACAGTGGGGGAGGACTGTGGTTTAGAGGTGACTGAGGGAGATGAAGGAGAGCCTGGCCTGCTCTTATTGGACAGGCTAAGTTCTTTATGGGAACTGGTGGAGACTGGTGATCTTGTCGAGGAGTCCACGGAAGAAACACAGGAGGAACTGCTGTGTTTTCCAACTTTGATTTTTGAAGAGGTGGAAGTGCTAAGGATATCTGCAGAGCCTTTCCCATTCGATAGTCCCTTCTGTTTTGTTGTCTGTACCAAACCATTATGTTTCTTGGAGGTCTTTCCTTCATTCCTGGTTTCCGGGGCATCAATGCATGGGGTGGAAGGAGTAGTTGATGCTGTCTGGTCTGTTGTGGGAGAGCAGGGTTTGTGTCCTGCAGAAACGGGCTGACCATTGACACTAGGAAGCTTCTCTTTCTTCACTCTCTCAGATGAGCCATTTGAATTCACCTCTGTCTTATCGACCAGTTTGCTAGGAACCTGGGGAATGCAAACACGCAATCTCTGTCATAGACAACAACGGCTGTGACATCCATTAGTTTGCTGTCGACAACAGTGAAGGACAATGGGGAAGAGACAATAATGGAAATGCTTTTGTTTTTGTCTGCCCATTAAAAAAGAGAGAGTGAGGACAAAATGACTCAATCAGGCAGAGAAAAAGAGGGCATACTGAGGAATAGGAGAGCGTGAGGTGATGGAAACAGGAATGGGGTTGACACAGAAAGGAGAAATACAAAGGCAGAGAAACAGAGAGGAAGGTAGTGGGACGGGGACAGAGGGGGAGTGAAAGATAAATGAGAGCAGGTAGAGAAAAGAGGGGATATAAAAATAGAAGAGAGGGACCGATATAGACAGCCAGGCAGAGACAGAGAGAGAGAGAGAAAGCTGTGCTATTTGTAGCTATAAATTGCCACTAATACAGATGAGAAGACTTGACATTTTGTACTTGTCCTGTAATTTTGGTATGCTGCAGCTTGAGTGGCGTTTGTGCAGCTAAAGCAGTAAGCTTCCCCTTTGGTGACTGTCATAGGGACTGATGGACCAATGTCTGTAATAGCTCCAAGCGGTTGCCGTGCTGTTGTCCTATTTATAGGTCTGTTTATTTAAATGGGCTGCTTAGGTTTCAGCATTGAGACAATAGCTCGTTTGACCTTATTACATCTGAGCACAAAGCTGGTCTGGTAACTACAAAAACCAAAACAGAGCTACAGCACATATGTGACATTAATAATGTATGAATACCTTCAGTCACTGTAACCTTTTTCCATTTCAAGCCAACTTAAACTAATAGCAGGTTTAATATTGACAGATGTGGGAGTCTGTATGTGTGTGAGGCAAATTGCCCTTGTCCTTAACTTACCTGCTTGGCAGACTTGGTCCCCTGGCTGGTTATGGCAGGGACTGAGGCTGGGGTCGAAGCTGTACTAAATGTCGAGGATAACGACAGTGGCTGCGATGACGAAGATGATGATGACGATAACAATGATGATGATGCAAGTGGTGGTGGAGAAGCAGATGCCGTTTGTTTGGATGTGGCCTGGACAGCATCCAAGCCTGAGCGTTGATCTCTGGTTGCCTCATCTGGCGTAGAGCTGGTTTTGCGCTGCTGGCCCACTCCTTCTTCTCCATCCCCCCTCAGGAGCCCCCCTCTGCCTTGTCTCTGATAGGTCCTGATGGTGGGCTTGCAGACGTAGCTCTCTAAGATCTTGGGCGGTTTCTTGGTGCGTTTGGCCTGGAGTCCAATCCGGAGTCGCACGTTGCCCTCAGGGCAGCTCGTCTCTCTGCCAGAGATCTGGAGCTGTTGCTGCCCCACGCTTCCACAGCGTCCCTCGATGAGCAACTCCAGCACTGTCCCCTTGTCTCCTTCTCTCTTTTTCCCTGCTCCTCTTTTCTCCTCCTCTTTTTCCTCTACATCACCATTCTCACCATCACCTCTCCTCTTTTTCTCTGCCACTTGGTCCTGTTCAGAGTCTTTAGTTGCACAGGAGGGGTCCAGAGTGTTGGTTGGAGGGGTTCCCCCCTTCACTCTCTGGTCCATCAGAGAAGTCAGGGGGGAGATGTAGGATGCTGTGAGGTTCACAGTATAACACTTTTAAATAGCGTTGGCGAGGTCAATAATGAAGAACAGAATTAAGAATATCCTATAACAGCACAAGTACAGTTGGGCTCCTTCATCCAGCGAAGGAAGACTTCTTTCTTGTCCTTTAGGCTTGAACTGAGATGGAGTAAGTTTTAGACAGAGAGAGAAGGAAAAGAAAGACAGACAGAAAGATAGAGAGACCAATGATTAGTCATTTCAATGAGCTCAGATGCTGAGTAGCAGCAGTACAGGAATTGAGGGGAAAGTCCCCTTCCTGCAGGCAGCTGTAGAGAGGTGCTAAAGTCTGTGTCCACAAAGATGATCTCATCATACAGAAAACCCAGGGGGCCAATCGACGCCGCCAATTCCCAGAATGTCGACACTAACTTAAAGAAAAATCTACTCACATTCTTCAAAAACAGCCTCGGCTAGTTTTCTCTAACAATCCGTAAATAACGGCAGCTCTGAATGACGGCAAAAACTCCCTTTACCTCTACATTTTTACTTATGTTGTAATCTTCACTCTGCCCCCTCTTCCCAAATCAATATATCAATCAATCAGCTCCTGACTAATTCAAACACTTGATCCACTCTCCTCCCCCCGTCTCCCCACTGTCTTTGCGCCTTCTGTTCTCAGCTACTCCCACAAGCACTTCTCCTCCCACCCTTCCCTCTGCTGTACTTTCTTTTCTCTCTGAAACTCCCCTTTTCATGTTTGGCAGAAAGCTTTTGCATGCATTCTCTATTAGTCCCATCCACTCTCCCCCCCCCCCCTCTCTCTCTCCCTCTGTTTCTCTCTCTGTAGACCACACAGTAAAATGGTCAACTCATACACTGTATCCATGTTAATCAGAACCATATTTCCTCCTCCACTTCGTTCTTTTCCTCCTCTCCAACCAAAATCCCTCCATTCACGGTCCGACCATTCCCCTCCTCCCCTTTCAGTAGTGGTAACACAAATCCGTAGGAAAGGGTAAAACTTATTTTTGGAAAGGAGTGCAAATTCCTCCTCCTCCCATTGCTTCCTCTAAGTCAAGTAAGCTTTTCATTGACCCCATTGTACATTGACTTTTAATGTGACATTACAGCAAGTAACACACCCTAAAATAACATTCTCCTCACCAGAAAAAAAACTTTCACTCTCGCTCCCACTGTGTTCAGCCCAGTTTTTAACGTATGGAAGGGAAGCGGCATCTTCTGTCATGCTTCCTTCATTATACTCACTCTCTCATTAAGGGAGACACTCATCCATTTTCTAATAAAACACACCCTGCCAAACATTCTTGCTGCTCTCTCCTGAGAGCCTCTTATGAAATAGCTCTTCTGTCTCTCATCGCACTGAACTGCCCCCTTAAACTTACAAGAGCATCTCAGATATTGTTTTCATTTAAGAGCTCAGTGGGCTATCTCTCCTGCCTCTTGGTCCCTCCACACCCAGACCCTTTCCTTGAATCATACTGAGCTCAAATCAACATCTGTTCCAGTAACTGCTGTTATGTAACAGTTTTGGAAAGCATTTCCAAGGCCAAACCTCCTTACAATAAAATAAAATGGGCATAGAGATGTGGACAGCGGCCCTCTTAAATACCTGTCGCCACTTTTATTATGCCCTCCACTCCAGAAGCCTGACCCGTAGGAAGAAGAGCAAAGTGAATAGGAGTCACATGGGTTTCCATCTTGTTGTGCAAAGTGACTATAAGAAGAGAAAAAAAGTGGCAGGTTCTCAAACTTAAAAGGGCAAACGCCCATTCAACATCAGTCAAGTTCATACTAATAGCCTTTTACACTGCCCAGAGCTATACCCCCTCAAACATAACTCAGAATTATTCCAACATTAGTGGAGAAGCTATTCCCAGTGACAGGATGATGGGTGGACTTGACACTGTAGTCGTCGGTGTGGTTCCTCGGCAGCGCTGGGGCGACGAGTCAATCATGATAATGGCCCAACGTACCTCCAGCCATCACCACCAACCCATGACGGTGTTATCACCAATAACTACAACACCATTACCGTCTGCCCGACAACAGCTGCTGCGATGGCATCTCCGAAACACTGAACCGCTCGAGCCTTCGCAGCACAGCCTCGCTCCGCGCGCGCGCGCGCGGAAGTTTCTCACGTGAGTCTCCCTCCTCCTCCTCCCTCGCGCGCGCGCGCGCACACACACACACACACTTTCCCCCCGTAGTTCGCGCATTAGGAGCGTGCTGGTCGTACATTATGTACCCAGGTCGCAGCTGCGTAGGCTGCCTGACGGCGCTACTGTAGATACAGTGCGGGCAGCGGCGGTGTTACCGCACTGGAGCAAACCTACCGCTGGATGCCGAGGGACGTCAACGAGGGGGCTCCAGTCTCTCCGCGGTGACTTTGCGCACCTCCGAGCAGCGCCGTGCGCCCGACGCTGTCGCACTTACAGAGGATACACACGTGCACGTGTTGGTTGTTGTCGTCGCTCTAAATGTCGCCATAATAGAAAATATCACCCACCTATAAGCGTCCTAAAACACCCACGGCTGCAAAATGGAAGTGGGGGCGCTACGTAGCAATCCAAAATGTGCTTGCTCGTGGTGTTTGTGATGTGGATTAGTCCCGAGCCACCTTTTCCTCCCCCCCCTCCTCCTCCTCCTCCTCCTCCCTCTCTTCTGTCTGTCCTCTGCCAGCCCTTCTGCTGGTGTCAGCAGCATTGAAATAAGAAATATCACCACGCTCGGAGCAACAAGGGATAAAATTAGCGCAAAGCGGATGCACAAGATTGTCACTAAGCCACTGTGCCGAAGAGCTCGCTGCCGATGACAGGCCTGCGCACATTAACACGGGCTGCCATGAAGATCCGTAATAAGGCTACGTAGGCTACTTACCCGAGAGCGCGTCCCAGAGCCAACTGCGTTTGGGCAGGAGGTTAAGGTGTCGCGGTCCGGCTCTCGCCTTCGCACCAACAGCAATCCGGAGCTTTTTGGCGCATTAGACGTCGCTTTGATTACACAGCGAAGGCCAGCGGAGGTTAAAACACCTCCCGAAACCGAGTTCCAGCCTCTCCGGAGCGCCGAGCCTGCTGTGCAACAACATTGGCGCGGGTGTTTTCATAATCATACAGTCGACAGATCTCCGTCGGCGCGTCTCCGCAGCTAGGTGGCGGACTGGTTCCACCGGATCGTATTTTGTCCACTTGTCTCGGGGGGAGGAGGGGGAGGGGGAGGGGGGGAGTCACGTCTCTCCCGCCAGCAATAATGGCTCAGATTGTGCCCTCGCAGGCACGCAGGCTGTTGACGTGTCTGAGGGCTGCAGCAGCGTGTGTGCGGGGTTACAGGCTGACAGCGCAGAGGGGCCGCTGGATGTGCGGGAATGCAGCTGCGTGGCCATTTTCATGTGGCGAGAGGAGGATACGAATACAGCGCGGGATTTTCACTGCGGTTCATAATAGGCGACTGGGGAGGGCTATTTAGGAGCTTAATAAAATGGCGACGACTTGGCTAAAGTATAGGCTGCTGGTAGGATTTGGGGGGGGGGGGGGAGCAGCCGCGCAAAAGTTGTGTCGTATTAGATTTCACGTGTGGTTCATCTGAAGGAGGAAAAAAAGGCAGGCCGGGATGAGCACGTATTAAAAACTTAATATGCGAGAGCTGTTTATCAGGCATCAGTTAAACAGACAATGTTGATCCAAACCTACAAGCGATGCCCCCCCCCCACACACACATGCAGCAGCAGGAACAACATCTACCTTTTAGTATAAACACAAAATAATTATAATATTAGAACATGGCACTACTAATAATGGTAACCACGATGATGATAATAATATAGAAACATTATTGATATTGTTTATTTTTGTTGTTATCTAGCACTAGCAGCTATAGTGTAATAAAACCATCATTATTGTTATTTTGTTGTTTACAGGTCTATACACAGGGCTGGAGTAACCCACTATGGGGCCCCAGGACAAAGACGCGTTTGGGCCCATGTGGCCCCCCTGTTCCTCCTCCTGTCTGTGCATTGTGCACACTGTAACCTCCAAATACCCATTAAGTGCACACTACACATGAATTCCACCTGCACCCAGTAAACAACTAGGACTGCTTTCCTAAAGTTTGTTGTATATGTCCAATACTTGATTAAAATGAGGTGATTAAAATGAAGTCCTGGGTGACTAGGGCTCTGGGCCTGTTGCCCAGTTTACCAGGTTGGTAGAC
This sequence comes from Gadopsis marmoratus, assembly GCA_036023855.1. Lineage (NCBI taxonomy): Eukaryota > Metazoa > Chordata > Actinopteri > Centrarchiformes > Percichthyidae > Gadopsis > Gadopsis marmoratus. The sequence continues at coordinate 18,661 of JAVQJF010028937.1, read as the reverse complement.
CAGATTTGCCTGGACACATGGCCAGATTCATTTATTAGGGGGCCCCTATGGCTCACCCCAAACACTCACCTCCTCACCCCTTGTGCCTTGCGTTAATAATAAGTTCCCATAAAGTACAGTGTACACAGAGACCCAGAAACCAACCCAGTGCTCCTGTTCCAGCATAGTACTAGTACAGAACAATATTGGACATGAGAATGAGGAACAAAATGAGGCTATTGGCATTTCAAAATGTGAAACATATAGAGATCCGTGTTGTAAAGCAACTCTTGAGAATTATGCAATGAGGTCCATATACATTTATGCAAAATTTGTTTCTCATCATGGATACCTCCTTTGTAAAAAGGGATGTAACTTTTTTCTTAATCTGCCTAGAGCCACCAAAGAGCTATTGGTTAACTGAGATTATAAAACTCATAGTAATGTCATTGCCTTGCTATTGGTGTAAAAGAAAGTGAGCAAATCCTGTCAAAGTCGTCATACCTAGTTTTTTCCAAACACTTAATTATGTATGGGACACAGCCACAGTGTGTTAACAGCTGCCATGCATCTAACCGCATTAGTTATTGTTACAGGTGAAATGTGTCAAAGTCTGATAAACTCCATTTTCCTCACTTGTTGTCGCCTGCCTCGTTGCCACCTCATTGGCTACAAAGAATTGTGATTTCGTTACGTCACTTCCTGCTCTGCGCTGCATGATGGCGGTGCCCGTGGCACGTCTGGCACATTGACTTCAACTGGAGGTGTTGCGCTTTATCCTCTCCTGAAACTGCTCCGGAGACAGCTGTCAGTTGATGACCTTAACCGAGATCCTCGCCACTGAATATTTAGTGACTTGAGTCGCAGGTAAACATGTTTCTGTGCTCAGGGAGCTCCGCGCTGCTAATGTTGCCACTAAATGACGTGCCTGTCGGGCACCGCAGCTAGCTGCTAGCTAAGTGTTTACGCAGCTAGCTGCTAGCTAAGTGTTTACGCAAGGTTACAGGACACTGGCGTGTATGTGCACATCACTGGCGATCCCTGAAATATGACTTATAATGTCGTCCTCCATGTTTCAGATCATGGCGCTCCACAGACTGTCCTTCAGGCTACAGCGAACGGTAAGAGCACTGTTAACAGTGGGTTTAAGTACTGTTAGAGAAGCTGCAGGCTTAAGAATATTAAGAATAGTCCCTTCTTGTATATTTTTCTACTTGGGTCATCTCCTTTTCATGGTTGGTGTTAAACTGGCGCAAAATACAGCTCTGTGGTGTTTTTGGGGGCGTGCACATGGGCTCAAAATGTACAGCATGTGGTAACAAAGGGTTCATTTACATGTCTACTAATTAGTGCAAAGATATTTTACTGAGGCTGTTCAGAGAACTATCCATGGGTAAGGTATCTTGCATAGTTCTTTTTAAAGTTTGGTGTGCCATATATTTCTATAAAAATAAACCCACTTGTACTTTTAGTTGTTATGAAACTGTCATTTGAAATTTTTAAAATGTCCATAAGGCATTTTAAATGAACCAAAATTGAGAGCATCATATTGACCAATTTGTTAACAAATGCAAGGAATTTGACTCTGGTTTTAAATTGATCTCAGTGTTACACACAGAACAATTTACAGGAAGATAGAAAGAGACGTAGCTAAACACAAGGACAACTAAGACAGCTAAAAGTAAGCATAGAAACTATTGTGCACATGCAAGTAGGTGCAAAAAGAAACGTGCATATATACAATGAACAACAACATACATTTGCTATATACAAGTCATACCGCTTCTGTCAATTTTAAACCAGCATACAATAGGGAGGAGGCAGACTGCAAAGGTGCTGGAATATTTATTGATTGATTATTGTAATAGGTTACTTTATATACATGAAGTAGGTGGATGTACAATCCAGAGCACAGAGGTGTGTCTATGTGCACACCTAAGATTCACGTTCAGTCCCAGAGGAGGGCAGAAAGGCTCACCTGTGTGATTTGAAGTTGAAATGCATTTTCTATTCTATTTATCACAATCTTCAAGTTAAGCTTTTCCTGAAAGTTCCTTTTTTTTTTTCTTTAATTATTTGTCTTTTGCCTCTGTGCATATTGTAAATACTGCTTTGTGAATCCATAGGTTGTTTTTTCAAGTGTATGACACTTCATTCACTCTATCAAACTTTTGCAGGTAACACATGTACGTTCCCTTCATACCAGTGGATGTGGGCAGCAGCAGGAGGCTGTGGCTGTAGAGTCAGAACCTGAGCGCTTCTCAGCTTTCAGAACACAGGAGAATGATCCGGTAAGCAAATCTGACTTTACCAGTGCAAAATGTGGGAGATTTGTGTTTGTAGCAGCAGTTGTCGATACATTTTTATGATTTTAGCTGGTGAGCTCGATGTTGGTCTCCTTCCAGGCACGTCAGTCAGAGAAACATATCGGGCAGTATTACACGCTGCCCTCTGCACACATCCGCACTGTGTTCCCTCACGGCCTCCCTTACCGCTATCAACAACAGGTATGTGCTTATGTCCATGACTGCATGGACTTTTTTTTTTTTAACTTACTGGCTCATAGATAATATATTATGACTTGTTTTTTTAAACATATAAAGTGTCTACCATGAAGACAAATGGTCATGTGTGGTTTTAGGTGAAGACATTTAATGAAGCCTGCGTGATGGTGAGGCAGCCAGCTCTAGAGGTCATCTCCTGCCTGAAGAAAATGGACACCAGCAATCCTCCTGTGCGATATTTATACTGTATCCTTTAAAACATATGCTCTCTCACACACACACCGATAAACATACGCTTCCTCTCATGATGGTGTCGTTAACCTTTATCAAGTTGCTCAGATGGGTTCAAGGGCAGTGGGAAGACAATGTCTCTCTGCCACACAGTCCAGTTCTGCTATACACAGGGATGGCTGGTGCTGCATATTCCTGATGGTGAGACGAACACAATCCCACACACCGAGCGGCCACAGAAGTACAGACTTCTACATCTTCTGTGTGTTTTATTTATTCATTTATTTTATTATAATACAGCTCACATCTGGGTGAAGAACTGTAAGGAGCTGCTGCCCTCCTCCTTTAACACCTCTCGCTTTGATCAGCCATTACAAGCCACCGAATGGTTACGCAACTTCAGGATCACCAACGAGCACTTCCTTTCAAAGGTAAGGATTTTTACGCAGTGTGGCTTTTCATCCGAAGGTATTAATATGGGCTGCAATTTTACAATATTAACTTGATGACTCTGAGCACACAGTCAAATTAAGGCTCGTAGAATATCACAATTTGTCACAGTATTAACAAGCATTTAGGCATTTACAGAACTTAAATGAGCCTCAACTGTGTCTTCACAGTGGTTTAGGTCACATGCTGCTATACATAAAGCCATTAAACTGCTTGAGGACACCACCTCAATTCACCCACATGTACCCGCTGTAACAGGAAGAGTTTGAATCACAATGTCTTTGCATGGCACAGCAGCAATTTAACGGCATGATCAGGTTAGAGGTTTATCATTTGAGGGAAACGTTTCACACTTACATTTTAATGTAAATGAGGCTAGAGCATCTTAAGATCTCAGCCAGGAACTGCTCTTTAGCATGTGAAAAGGAAAATGAATGTAAACGTAATATATTCAACGTCTTAATCAAATTACTCTCTTACAGAGATTATGGTAAATATTCAAATTATAGAGTGCTTAACCTTTTACTTTAACATTTCAGTGGAGTATTTACATTGGCTTGTTACAGTTTGTTCGAGAGAATCCCCACAAACATCTCAGGCTTAAAGATATTGACACACTTACAATTAATATAAATGGAGAACTAGCATTATACAGCTTATCATTTAGGGCTGAAATATTAATGAATTTAATTTGTGTCATGGAACAAACCGAAGCATTTTCAGCTTTTATGTGAAAAAAAACATAGGACCCAGCCCATATAAACACAGTCAATTGAACAGCTGTTTCTCTACCAGATAAAGACAAAGCAGCGCTATGTATGGACAAAGAGAGAGTTCACCGAGGAGGGAAGTTCACTGGGAGAGCTGGTGGACCAGGTGAGTCCTCTCACAGCACAAATGAGTGGGAGTCTTGTTTTTTCTGCCTCTTGAGTATTTATTTGTGTTCGCTGGTGTGGTTTATCTCCTGTCAGACATTTTCATCAGTTTGTTGTATTTTCTATCTGTTTCTACCTATTCTTTCTGCCCAACCGATGTTCCCCACAGGGGTCATTAGATTTTCGTCTTTCACCTTGCCTGTACTTAGTGGTGATCAATACCCAATGAACTGAGCATGCTGATGGATCAGCACAATATCTTTTGTAACACACCCACTGACAAAGGCGGAAAAGAGCAGCAGATTTATGTTCAGCCCGTGATTTTTTCACCTCTTCCAAACAGCTGTCTCGCTCTTTTATTGATCACAGTATCATTTGTTCTATAATATAACATTTTGAGATATTAGTGCTGCCCTATTTTGTCTGACTCATCATACAAACTAGCTTTTGGTCCGTGCTGGTGTTACTGTGAGCTTGTTGTAATTGGATCTGATATTAACAGCCTTCTGACAGCACATTATTAGACTAAAATCAAATCAGTTTCAAACCTCCTGCTGAGGCATCTGTATTAAACTGTTGTCTGTTACCTGGCTCAAAACTAAAGAAATGGTGCATGAAGAGGCTGTCCTCTTTGACACCTGACCGTAATGTCGTTGCTCCCATTTTGTCCTACAAAGTTATGTGTTGTTACATTTTTAAAAGAGTGCTCCATTGATTAGCATTAAACTGCTGTAACATTGTCAGACTGATAATACAGTTTTATTATCATGGCATGTTATGCTAGTAGCAGCTAATAAGCTCACTTTTTTCTAACTCCCAACCCCCAGAACTTTTTTCATTTTCAAACTTGTAGTCTTCAGCCCCAACTGACGCCGGTTCAAGTGACTTAACACGCCCCCCTCCCGAGACCTGTAAACAGACTTTACTGTGTGACATCAATGGAGTTCTTTTTTAATTGCCTTTGGTTTCACCTCGTAAGACGTTGACACTGCGCCTCTGATGGTGTTTCCTTTGCCGTAGGGTATATCTCGTGTGAAGAGCAGCAGTGATGTGGTGGGGGCAGTGATGAAGGAGCTGAGGCTGCAAAGCGGGCAACCCGAGTCGAACTTCCGCATGGCCGTGGCTGTGGATGGTGTCAACGCCCTGTGGGGAAGATCCACCATCAAGAAGGAGGATAAGAGTGTTGTGAGGAAACACATTCACAGTCCTGTCATGCCTTGTGCTTGTCTTCGTGCTTCTCCTCCAGTTTCCACAGACAGGAAGTCTTATGTGTCTTTCTTTTCTTTCAGGTGGATCCAGAGGAGCTCACTTTGGTTTATAACCTGAGGAAGCTGATGAAGAACGACTGGGTGAGAACAACACGCTAAAGGCGATGACCACCGTTCCATGACAATATTATATTTCAGATTTTGGTTTCCTCATCAACATTTGTGCTCTTTGTCTCAAGACTGGAGGCGCCATCATCACCACTCTGTCTCAGACGGGGTCTCTCTACACTTCAAAATCTGCCTACTTGCCTCAAGAGCTGCTGGGAAAGGTCAGGGATCATTTTATTGTTCTTTATAATCTGTAGCAGTTGCCCTCAAGCACTGACACAAGATTAGTCTTTCCTTTTCCAATGTTGGTCATTAGTCAGTAGACTGCACCGCTCTAACCCTCAGGACTCATGGGCAGAGGTTGTTCTTCAGAATTAAGTAAAGTGATACACGAAATACATAATGGTTATTCTTTGTTGTTGCTTTGTGGTGAGCAATAAAACAGCCAGTATGGCCAGTAGTATTGCCAGTATACAGATTAGTTGTGACATTTGTCAATAAATTTGGCCATTGTTTTTGTTTTTTGCACATAAGCTTTCCCTCTGTACTAACTATAACTATTAAACACACAAGCAAAGTGTTGCTGAACAGAAACTTAATCGTCATTGAATGTGTCAGTACAATCCTCATCCTGGATACCTTTATGTTATCCTGTTTGTGGCGTCATACCGCCTGGTTGTGTTGCTGCAGTGCGTTGTGATATTATTCATCAGATGTCTGCATGTCATACGATCAATTTCCTAGTGGTACAATAAATTCACCATTGTCACCCACCTTTTCCAGTAACCGTCATATAACATTCTCACCAAATAAAAATGTTGTTACAATTGCACAATATTAATAATTTAGACTTCTGTTCTTGACCACTGACCATGTGGACTTGATTTAATTTAGTCTTTTCAATAGGTCGATTCATATTTATAAATTTGAATTGTGTGTGTGTATGTATGTATGTGTATATATATATATACATACATACATACATACATACATACATACATACATACATACATACATATACAGCTCTGGAAAAAAATTAGAGACCACTCCAAATTTTCCAAAGTTAATTTTACACATACCTATAAATAGTAAAACCAGAGAACTGATAACTTTGATGTGGTCTCTTAATTTTTTTTTACAGTTTATCAAATACATAATGTAGAAATCTGCATTATTATACATGATTTCTCCCCTCTCTACATTTAAATTATATAAATATTAATATCTGCAGTCGTTTGAATATTGTAACAAGTTCTGTGGTTCATTATATGATGACATGCATGTCTGTATGAATGTGTCAGTAAATAATATAATAACATTTTTTTTTAACATAATATTTAAAGGGAAGACCAGTCTGTCATCAAAAATACATATTTGATGTCCAGCTGTTGACTTCCTGTCTGTGTTTTGTTCACCAGAGTGGGTTTGACTGCATGGACCCGTTCGTCCCGGTGTCAGTGCCCAACTACAGCGAGAAGGAGTTTGAGAGCTGTCACCTCTACTATATGGACCGCCACTGGCTGCAGCACCCACAGAGTAATTATTATACTGTGGATGCTTTGCTTTAGAAAAAGACATTAAGTGATGCTGTTTTAGTAACTTTTAAAATCTTTTTTTCCCCCTCATCAGGTCAAACGGAGGAAGGAAAGAAAGAACTCGTCTTTTTGAGCAACAGAAATCCATCCATGTTGGAAAGAATTTGTGCCTTCCTATGAAGCTACACAAAATACATAAACACAATACAAATGTCCATGTCTATAATATGTGTCCCTCTGTAAATTATGCATGTGTGATACTTTAATAATAAAATGTAAAAAAAAAAAGTGCTGTTTGTTTTGAAAACCGGTTAAAAATGATTGTACATCTGTTGAAATCCACTGTAAAGAACAACAGTCCTTAACTGCATTTAGTTTACACTTGGAAAACGATTAAATCACATTAATCACTATGGGAATCTGAAAGTATTCTTTATGAATAGAATAGTATCTGCCACTCAGTTATGACAATGTCTTTATGGGCAGTTGAGATGGGAAACTGGGAGGAAAATGGATTCAGAAATGGGGCCAACCTGGTCTTAAACCCATATGTGAGAGGTGCCGTGTTTTACTTTGACAACGCTATTACAATTAGAAACTGGACATATGATGACATTACTAAAAATGTGTTGTTAAAGGCTTCGCAAACGGCTGAATCGTGATGAAGCTCACCTTGAATAATGACGTCACAGTAGTCAAACGAACATAAGGTCAAACACATGCATTCCTTTATCCTGGATCCTTGTTTGTGGTGCAGCGCCACCGGGCTGCAGCTCAGACTATTGCATGGTTGTTCACGTGATGGCTTACGAGGTCACGTGACCGGCCAACCATCCCATATGTTCGCCAAAGCAAAGTGGCTGGTATGGCAGCCTGGGCAACGTTCAGGTGACAGGCGAGCGTAAGTATTTCTAATGAAGCCGCAGGATTCTGTCAGAGTTTCTGTCAGGTGAGATAATCCGCTCTGAATGACGGGACAGTAAAACGTGTGCGTGACAGCTAAGTGACAGGTCGTCGTTGACTTGTATTGGACTGCAGCCTGACGCCGATTTTAACTTTCAGCTCTTGTTCTTTGTTCTTTGTTTCTAGATAAAATGGCGTTTGGACTTTTGGCCTTTGTTCTCCTCACGTCAGAAGTGACTCTCTCTACGGGTAAGGCAGCACCGAAACACCTGCTTCCGGTTGCTTGTGTCCTCTCCAGATGCTTGCGTGCAAAGACAATCATATAACTTGACTCGAGGAATAAATAAAAACATAAAAAAAACCAAGTCTCTTGACTTCTCCTTTCTCAGGAAGCAACGAATGTGTCGCCAGAAACTTTGGCCACGACTCTGTGGTGTGTGAGTGTAATTCCACCTACTGTGATAGTGTTGGGTCAGTCATTTTGCCTCCGCTGGGCCAGTTCTCCTCCTACCTGACCAGCATGGCGGGCAGCAGACTAGAGGCAGGCCAGGGTCAGGTCCAGGCGAAGAGCACCGGGGCAGGTGAGTGACGTGGGCTTCTACTCGGGTGTCTGTGGTGTTGGAGCAGGTGCAGAGCGTCACTTTGTTGTTTCTGTGTGTCTCCTTCAGGCCTCAGGATGACCATCGTTCCCTACCAGAAGTACCAGAAGATCAGGGGACTCGGTGGAGCTCTGACCGACGCAGCAGCCATTAACATCCTGTCTCTTTCTGCTGGTGCACAGGACCAGCTGCTTCGACAGTACTTTTCCCACGAAGGTACACTGTGCGGAGCCACCTGTAACCGCTGGTAGCCACCATCAAAAGAAAACGCCCGCTCTCAGTGCAACAGTAGGGTGATGTATATCCGAGGAGCAGAATGCAGCCATAGCTTACGGGAATATCCAGGAATAACATTCGCATTCATTATACTTTTCATGTAAAAACACATAGCAACCAGTGGTTTTCACATAGCAACGGTTGTTCTGCTCCAACATAATGGAGAAAGACATCTCACACGTTCTGTGAGAGGTGTCTATATGTGCAGGTTAGTTTGTTCCCCACATTTTTCCAGCATCACTCACACCATCTGTTATTAGTGGTGGACTACATGATTGAAAACATTGTCATGATATAAGGATATTTTCTTTATATATATATATCATGCTATGGCTAATGTATGCAGAATCACTTCATCAAAGCAAGTTACATTAGGCCAAACTCTTTATATGTGTAAAATAAAACCTAATTCTGGGTAACATTTTACTGTAACTCCCCCTATTTAGCAGAAGTGCCATATAAACATTTAATAGAGGGTTTTAAACACTATATTATAGTTGTAAGAAGGTATATGGGCGACGTAGTTAATGGTATCACAACTCTGCTTTAGTATATTTTTTCATTTATTATCTGCTTTATACACCATCCACTTATGGGTGCCCACAGGAGGAGTTAAAGTTGGTGACAAATACATTAATAAACACTGAACTCTACATTATAGTGTGTGTTAAACATTTCTTAGTTGTTGTATACATCTTATAAGTGCTAGATGGGGGGGTTAAAGTCAAGTGTTACCTAATTTGGCTACAACCTGACCAGAATAATTCATTTGAACAACAGAAACTACAAAAAATATAACATGACAGTCTTAAAGGTATATGTACATATTTTGTGATTAATTGAGTGTGGAGGTTTTCAAGGGTTTACCATCACCAGATTCCTCCTCTTTAAGTCGCTTAGTGATAATAGTGAATCGTCAGCCAGCCTTAGTTAACGTTGCTGCTGTGTCTCTGGCAGGTATCGGCTACAGCGTGGTGCGCGTGCCCATGGCCAGCTGTGACTTCTCCACCCGTCTGTACACATATGCCGACACACCTGGAGACTACAACCTGGATAATTTCACACTGGCCCCAGAGGACGTCAACATGAAGGTCACTCTCTTGTCCTTCTCTCACACATACACATGTCAATCACGCCAGCGCTCTAATCTCTCCCCCTCGTCTTGTTCTCCTCAGATCCCTCTCCTGCAGCGTGCTCAGGCCTTGTCTCCTCGACCCCTGTCTCTGCTGGCCAGTGCCTGGAGCGCCCCTGCCTGGATGAAAACTAATGGTGCACTCATAGGAAAGGGCTGTTTGAAGGGCCAGCCTGGGGGCAAGGAGCATAGAACCTGGGCTCAGTACTATATCAGGTGACGCGTGGGGCTTTACCGTCACATGTTGGTAATGCTTGACGCAAGGAAAACTTATTCTGGTGGTCGCTTCTTTCTTTCCTCTCAGGTTCCTTGAGGAATATGCTAAATATAACTTGACCTTCTGGGCATTGACAACTGGGAATGAGCCCTCTGCAGGACAGCTGACAAACTACAGGTCTCTCCTCACATTATAGTACTTAGAAGTAACCATCACCATGGCTCCTAAATTTCACAACAGACTGAGAAGTATCTTTGTCTCACTGCAGTTTCCAGGCTCTAGGCTTCACTCCTGAGGAGCAGAGGGACTGGGTGGCTCTGGACCTGGGCCCTGCCCTGCATGCTTCATCACACCAACACACACACATCCTCATACTGGATGACAACCGCCTGCTGCTGCCTCACTGGGCTAAAGTGGTGAGTCCAAGGACGGAGAGATAGCGGGGAAAATCACAGGGAACATAGTTATGCTACACGGGTGTTTGCTGACAATAAATCTGGAATTTCAACATGAATCAGAATAAGCATTACAAAAGAAGTTAAAATCAATCCAATAAAGAAGATATACGGTAAGACAGAACGTGTTTAGATGGTGGGGGAAAGCTATAATAAGTGTAGTTGGTGACCATTCACTCTGTAGTGAAACATCTGCAATATAAAGAACTTTTTACATCTTTGTTTTCTGAATTGTTCTCTGGAGCAAAGTGTCTAAAACTACCAATGTATCAGATAGCACTCAACCTGAAGAATGGCTTGTTTGTCTTCTGTATTAACTGAGATAGGTTTTTGTTTTTCATAAAAAGACCAAAAGGAAAACATGGCACAAGAGTCAAGGACAAGGTTCACGGTTATACTGACCAAAGAATGAAAGAATGATGGTGAACCAGTAGGGACAATATGGCCTAGAATTATTTATTATTATATTACATGTTTTACACTTCCCAGCAGTATATAACAATAATTCCAATATATATAATAAATAATATTATGGCTACCTGGACCCAGATAAGCAGCATAAAATGGATGGGTGTATTAACCAATTCAAAATGCCAAAATACTTTATGCTCATTTTAAGTTCTTGCTAAAATCAACACTATTTTGAACCAATGAGCTTCCTAGCAACTGTAGCTAGCAGAGGTTTCAATATTTGTTACAGGTCACACAATCCTCTGAAACACCAATCCCACTTTTAGTTTATTTTATAGGTGTATAACGACTCCCAACAGCCCACAATCAGAAATTTATTTTTTTTAAACTGACATTACTGTCTACGGACTATTGTAAGACTATTGTAAATCAAAAGCAAAATTTTTTAAATAAAACCAAAAACATTTATAATGCTTTTTTTGAGGAAACTAAATTAAATGTTTAAGACTTAAGTACCTCCAGATTCCATGAAAAAGGACATTGGTGCCTTTTTTTTTTTTTTGCATTGATATTATGTGGAAACTCAGTTTTGACCCACGTTTTTTCTTTTCCCTTGTCCCCCCAGGTCCTGAATGATGTTCACGCAGGAAGGTACATTCATGGTGTGGCAGTTCACTGGTACATGGACAACCTTGTCCCAGCGGAGATAAGCCTGGGGGTCACCCATCATCTCTACCCGGAGTATTACCTGTTTGGCACAGAGGCCTGCTCTGGCTGGAGCCCACTAGACAGAGGGGTGAAGCTGGGCAGCTGGGACAGGGCAGAGCAGTACGCACATGACATTATAGAGGTAGGATCATCTTGGCTTATGCATGAGAATTATGCTTGTTCAGTCAGATCCACTGTAACAGATGTGAGATGTGACAGGCTGTGAGCTGTTCCTGAAAGGTGAATCACCTCCCTCGATGCTGCAGTGCAGGTTTACAAGTTGCCCTCTGCTGCACATACTCTTCACAATCTGCCTGCAGGCCTTCAAAGCAAGCTGGGACTGGTGTTTTGTTTCTTCATTCTTCACTCTCTCTCTGTCTCAGAGGAAATTGGACTCCCTCCATTCTATCCATTTTGCATGGGCACATTCAGACTCGAGACATCTTCAGAATCAGGAGGGATTTGTTTATGTAGATGTGCTGTCCTTGTGACATTCAAACAAAACACCAGACACCTGTCCAATGGAATCAGTCCAACAAAACAACACTTTTTACTATAATGTTACCAAGCACAGACTAGATACTAAACTGTGGGTGTTTTCGCCATGGCAGGACTTAAATCACTATGTGGTGGGTTGGACTGACTGGAACCTGGCTCTGGATCAGACTGGTGGGCCAAACTGGGTTAAAAACTTTGTGGACAGCCCTGTTATAGTGGATGCACAGCGTGATGTCTTCTACAAGCAGCCAACCTTCTATAGCATGGCCCACTTTAGGTAGCAACTTTGTGACTGCCATTTTTCCACCTTTAACATTATTCCAAGAAGTCTAATGAGATCCACACATCACCTTTTTACACAGTAAGTTCCTGTGGGAAGGGTCTCAGAGAGTAGGCGTGTCCACCAGTCAGGGAACAGACCTGGAATACTCTGCCTTCATCAGACCAGACCGCTCAGTAGTGCTCATCATACTCAACAGGTACGTGAAATCTGTTTTATTTTTTTTATGTGCAAATGACAGAAAATCATTCTATCGAACTGTGTGTTTGTAGATCATCATCAGTGATCCAGTTTGAAGTCTGGGATCCCGCTGTGGGCTACGTCCCCGCCACCGTTCTGGCTCATTCACTGCTCACACTTGCTTGGAACACGCACTGATTATTACAAATTTCAAAATGCCACTAAAGATGTGCTTTTCATGTTGGAACCGTATCCTTTTCAAGCCGCTCTCACGCACCAAATTGACTGGCGCAATTATTTTTTTTTTAATCTGACGTGTTTTTCTGCACAGCTTTAGTGATTTCGGTTGTCAAACTAATCTCAGCAAACAAGAACCTCAACTCATTTGATTTTCATTCAAAACCCTAAAATGCTTTATGCACTGATTCCTACCAGGAATAGTACCTGAAAGTAATGAATTTACCAAAATGACCTTTGCTGAAGTGAAACTGGTGCATTGATGTCCAGTTAATAAGATGCTTTAAGTGTCCTCACCATGTCTCATCGCTGAAGATGCATAATGTACAGCATTTGTAAATTCCTTGTTGCTATTTGATCTTAATTTAAAAATAAAGTATTTTAAAATATCCCATGTCAAGCCTAAATGTTTCAAGTCTCCCTGGGTGCAGAGAGGATATAAAATGACGCCTGTGTTAATCGGGTTGTGAATGACAATTAAACTAAGTTTTTGTTTTGTCAATTTATTAATACATCATAGACATTTTTCATATATATAATATACAGTTTGATAACCAGGTATTTCACATTTGTGTCTCCATTCTCAATGTTTTATTCTTTGCAAACCATAATTTGTTGGACTAAAACTATTTACATAAAAAAAAAAGTGATAAAAATGTGAAACGAGTCATAAACGAGAGGAATAAAATGACAGAGGGATGCCATCTGTTCACAATATGTACACCAGGAGGAGTATGTTCAAATCTAAAGCATTAAATAATGGGCCATGATCAGAAGAGTTTTAATTTCAATCTTGTAATGGTATGACATTTACGGTAATATTTTCCAGCTGCAGAAGAGTCCTGTAAGGAGTAAGGAAGCACTTGCTCTCATTCTTCGATGTCACAGCTTCCATTTGCGGCCATTAAACAGCAACGACCCACAGTTCAATCAAGGCTCAGCTGCAGGATTTAGCTAATTTTCCGATGAGTTAAGAGGGCATGATCTTTGTATTGCAGCAGTGCATTTCAAGAAAGATGGAAAAAGGAGGTGCTTGAGGGATGGAAGTGGAGAAGACATGGGCTTGATCATAGACAATCTAGGCTGGTTTGATTTTAGGCAAAAAAAAAATAAATAGATCTAGCAGACCTCAAGTGACCGTTAACCATGTATACAGATACCCGTACAGACATCTTGAGGAGAAGGGCATTAAAATAGAAAATAAAAATACAAAAAATATCAGACTGAGATGATTATGACTGCAACAAAAATGAACAGGAGAGTGAGAAGCATTTTTTCTTCTCTGTGTTGATGATGTAGGCAAGGAGAACTGAGGGATGAGGCGGGTGGGTGTCTCAGAAGGACCATCTCTCCTGTGTGCGGGGGTCCATGGAGAGGGAGGGGGACTCTGATGAGGGCTGGCTGCTGCTGTCTTCTCCGTTCAAACTCTTCCTACACACTGGACACGTGTCATGCTGTGTGGCCACATAACAGAATACAGATAACATTAGCTTCAGGCAGTTATAACAAGTCCACTGCTTATTTTTGTCCCATTTTACCTGACGCTCAGACTATTCTTTCACTTTGAATGCCACTATGTCTTTCGGGCTACTCAATCAAATACACCGCAGAAAGATTCCCCACTGCTAATGTTAAATAACAGTAGTGCAGCTTCAACATGGGTAAACTAATCCTGAATTCAGTATGTGTGGCATATCGCCAGCCGTATCCTTTAAAAAAAGCCCTGATGTTTCTATGTGGATTACCGGCATGTGTTAAAATTTCCTTTAGGCCTTAATCCTGTTGTGACTCACCATTTCCAGCCATGGTACTATACAATCTGAATGAAAGAAGTGGTTACAGGGTAGCTGTCTGACTGGCTCTCCCACTGCAAAGTCCTCTTTGCACACCGGACATTCCATACAGCAGTCTGCAGGAGAGAAGACGGAAGTGATTTTTACACCCGCTATCAATACCCTTGTGGTTTCTAGTGTTAATTATCAGTCACTTGGTAATTACTTGCTACATTTGTTTAGGGGACATGTATCAGATCATTAGTGCTAAAACTATATTTGCATCATAAAGTTCCTCAGCAGGGTAGTAAAACAAAGCATTTTTTTTTTTTTTTTTTTTTACTAATTACTGAAAACAATTAAACAAAAAGGCCTGAGGGAAAATAAAAAGCACACGGATCAACATTTATCCAAATAAGTCAGCATCAACAGCCGGGCTGCATAACTGACCACACAGTTACAGCTGAGTGGTAATATAGGACAGCATACACAGAAAAGGAAGTCAAAAAGAGCAGACCCACAAGAAGGGGAGGTAAAAGACCAGCGAGCACAGAGTCGTCATCTTAAAGTTATTTATGGAACAAATTGTTGATACTCTCAAGGTTAATGGGCATTTTGTCCTAAACAAACAAAATTTCAGAGGCTTCTCCTGGCAGTCAGCATATAAACACATGTGCCTTTTCATGCTGTATCTTAAGTGCTGCGCACACACACTTAAATAAGCATGTATTTACATAATGACAGATGTGTTATTAGCACATTTTTAGGGAGATATAAACTTTGTACGTTTGTTCTGTTCCCTGTGTACGAATATATAGCAAAGACAAAGTAATACTTTACACAAGATTGGCAAATGAGTTCCTCTCTTAGCCCCTTGAAAATATTATCTTTGAATGTTATGCTATAGTGACTTCTGTCTTGATATTGCCAATTCCTTTGTGATTGGACAGCACACGGTGCTAACAGCTTTAATAGATAAGGCATGTTTTAACAGTGCAACCCGATTAATTTAAATCACTACTTTAACGCTGGCCAGTAGGTACTAAGAACTTAGTGACACCTTTACACACAAACCTAGTAATAGATTTACAGGTTGGTTCAACCCAAGGTGTGTACTTAGCTAATTGTCTAAATATAGTTATTGCATACTGACAGCCCCAGCCATGCCCGAGAGCAATATTGCAATTTGCACTTCAGGGACACGACAAGATAAGCGTGGTGAGATCGAGTGAGACAAATGAGAAAACAAGGAATTACTGACCTGCTTGTTCCTGAGAGATATTGACAGTTGGGAGAGAAGAGATCTTCTCTTTCTCTGCTGGAGGAGGTCCTGTGTTCTCCAACTGACCTAGTAACTGTACAAACACATTTGTAAACTGCGGAGAAATTAAGACGTGACAGGGACACGAAGTTCTATTAAGTTTGTTTTACCTGTGTTATCACAGCGTCCAACCCTCCCTGTCCCCAGGCGTAATCCCCTGGGTTAGAGTGTAGCATCCCCGTCCTGAGAGAGAGACAGACACCACAAGTTGAGAAAAGAATAGCGCTAACACTGTGGTGCTACCGTAACGTCATCTTACCATGAGAGGGGAGGCGAGCCAGGGACTCCAGAGTTGGCAAAGAGGCCGGCAAGAAACTGTTGTACAATCCTGAGACACAGACAGAAAAATACACAGTTAATGCCATCACCAAAAATAATA
Source organism: Gadopsis marmoratus (assembly GCA_036023855.1). Taxonomy (NCBI): domain Eukaryota; kingdom Metazoa; phylum Chordata; class Actinopteri; order Centrarchiformes; family Percichthyidae; genus Gadopsis; species Gadopsis marmoratus. The sequence goes on along the minus strand of JAVQJF010028937.1, from coordinate 2,403 downwards.
ACAGTTAGGATCATAAGAGCATAAATAGCACTGTCATCATTTTAAGTGGGAGTATGCAAAGCAGAGAAGAAAGCCAAGATGATGGTAAGTAGGCAGAAAATGTGGATGCTGAACTGATCAGTTACTCACCCTTCCACAGCAGGCGAGCGGTCTGGCCTACTGCTGCCTCTGGACCGGAATCTCCTCTGGCTATGCAGGCGAGGGGGACGTCCTGGTCCCCAGTGGTCCCCGGCTCCTAGTAGCCCCCCCATAGGTCCCCCTAAGCCGGCTGGGACAGACCCCCCGATTGGTCCCCCTCCCAACCCTCCCAGGTCACTGAAACTCCCCAAGCGCCCTCCAGGGAGCCGAGGTTCTGAGTCAGGTGTGTCACTGTCTGTTGTAAACGGCCGCTCCAGTAACAACAGGTGCCATAGCTACAGCGATGTTGAGATTGGACCAGGGAGGACACAGGTAAGGGGAGGGCGAAAGAGGGATTTTCAAAACAGAAAATGGAATTAAGGATAGGAAGGCAGGAAGCACAGTGGAAAGAGAGAGAAAGACAACATGCAGTAGCAAAATGAAAGACGGGCCAAGAGAAAAGTGAGTGGAGAAGAAGGTGGGGAAAGAAGAAAACAAAGTTAATCAAAACACATAAAATTATTGTAATCAATCCTTTGCCCCTTCCCACCCTTGTCTCCCCAAAATCCCTCAGATCTGCTCGTACCTCTGCAAACTGTGTCGCTGTGTCATCTATCCCGTTAGCGCCACCCTCTAGGAGGCTGAGGGAAAGGTGCACAAGGGGACAAAAGACGCATTATCAGCAACATCTACTGAACTACACACATGTTCAGGTTCAGTGCTAGATTGGGACAAAACTGCACGGTAAGCCTACATACAAGCTTCTAATGTGCAACATGTGGGTTAAAAGCACAAGAAAACCAGCTTTTGTTCCAGACTAACACTAAAAGACCTTAAACATCTCATGTTGTTTGGAAATGTGAGACAGATACCTAGAATAATGTATGTCTCTTACCTGGAGTCTTCCGTTACTTCCTCTATGAACCCTGAATCACATCTTGGACAGATGTACTCCTGGAGAGAGCCAGGACAAAGACTGAGTCACACAGGTTAGGGAAAGGGCTCATTACAATGTCCTAGAAGCCAAAGTGACATATTCAAATGTCTCCTTTTGTCCGGCCAACAGTCCACAACTCAAGGATACTGAATTGATAATGATGTAAGAACAGGGAAAAGCTGCAAATTCGATATAATTACTGTATTATTATTTGGTTATCCAAATTAAAAATTACATCAAAATACACAGTTGAGGTTGTTTTACAAATGTCAAACTCCTTTAAAGAAACATCCATATGCTGTATTGCCCAGCCATCAAAGGGAATGATAACGTACAGACATTTTGCTGACTGATTTGGTCACCAAAACAAAACTATGTCACTTATCTTTGCAAGGATAATATCAGTCAGATTTGTATGAATGCCAGTGTTTTATGAATGTAGCCCAGGAGGTAGAGCTGGTCTGCCAACCACACCTAAAGTGTGTAGTGTTTTAGAAGGCACAACAACAAAAAGAGGAAGACACTACTGCCAGTTTGTACAGCTGGATCATATTTTGTCCACTCAGTGTAAGCCAGAAATACTGTGTGGTCAGTTAACATACAGACTGGACTAAGAGAGATTAGACTTATATGCTTGTTGTAAAGGAAAAAAGTAGGTCAAAATAATTACATTATATATTCCATTTGGAGCTCACGGAATGCTTTACAAACAATACAAATGAATACCATAATCAAACTCACATGACAATTTAACACCCTCTATTAGCTTGGTTTACAAAAATTTGGGGATCTAAAACCAGAGTCATCGTCAGAATTGGTTAAGAAACCCTGCAGTAAGCAAAAACTGTTTAAGTGATTCGTGTGTCATTTGCTCATGACAGGTTGTCAAATCTGTTGTATAAATGGATACATGACTGAGAGATGGCCCTTGGGAGAATCTATAGCACTGTGGGGTGGTAAACACGGGTGTTGCAGTCAGTTGGCTCAGTGAAGACATGCCACAGGATTGAGTGGGCCTAAGACAAGCAGGCCAGTTTAGAGTCAGTGACAGGGCAGGCTGGAATTACCCTCAACCATCCCATAAAAATAAATATTCATCTGACAACTAGATAATTTGGTGGACTGACTTACTGACAGATTGATTGCTAGTCACACAGACAATGCAATAAACACTCAGTTGCCAGTTTATTAGGTATGTTGTCCACTTAATTTACATCAATCAAGCTAGACTAAACATAAAACCTCTCAGTATTAGGTAGCAACTAACACTTATTTTCATTTACAGTTAATCTACCAATCCACCAATTTGGTCGATATAATAACGCCATCAAAATGCCCATCACAATGTC
>JAVQJF010028923.1:0-104081 GCA_036023855.1 Gadopsis marmoratus | reverse complement strand
TTCTTGTGACTATTTGGTTCTGTTGCTCCTCTAGGTCCCACCAAAATTGAAGACGATCTGTTTTAAGATTTTTTACAATTATTTTATTATATTTATTGTAAAGGACAGGGAGGGCTGAGCTCTGCTAGCCCATTGATACCAGCCGCCCCTGGTTATCACTATTGACAAACATTGCACTTTGCCTTTTGAACATTTAATTTTCCCAGGTTTTGAGAAAAAGAGTTCCTATTTGTTACGGGTCCCAAGAGTGGTACCACTGCAACAAAGAGAAGTTCTGCAATCTTTAATATGCAGATAAAAAGTAACAACAATAAAGACAGGAAATATCAGTCCTTCATCCAGATCACATCTGAGACCTGGGCGGAAGTTCCCCCACCGAGACACCCCGGGACGCAAAGTGGTCGCACATTCTTTTGGGGTGTCACAAATGCCCTTGTGTAACTAAAGTCCTTGATGGCGGCCCTCAGGCAGTCAGGTGCTCTCCTTGCAGCCTGTTATGAAGATCTGATTTGACCTGAACATGAAGGAAACTACAATTAGCCAAATGGGAAAGATTCTACACTTTCATGTATGTGCAATGAGTAAATGTTTGGCAGATATCTCCAACTTCAGTCATGCCCTTTGTCCTTACCCTATTCATTGTGGAGAAGTGTGAATTAAAACTGGCAGTAATACCACTTGCACTTTAATCAAATATCTGCTTCTCGCAAGATATAAGTCATCGCGCACACATTCAAACTGGCAGATACGAGCGAGACATAAAACTGGGAGAGACATGAAGTCACACTAGGAAACCTTTCCGGTCTTCTTACCTAGGCTAGCTAGTTAACCACTTACCTCAAGCGATGTCGTGTCCTCAAAATTGGTTCCAGTCGTGTATGTATAGTTGTGTGTAAATATGCGAATACAACGTGGGGGTGGGGGCGCTGACTACTAGCAAGGAGCCTATAAATTAATGGCTGTCACCAATAGCAGTGTCTGATATACAGCCCTGGAAAAAATGAAGAGACCACTCCAAATTTTCCAAAGTTCATTTTACTCAAACTGATTACCTATAAATAGTAAAACCAGAGAACTGATCATTTTGCAGTGGTCTCTTAATTTTTTCCAGAGCTGTATAACTGGATTATGTATCAAGATACATTGAATTTCACTGGTTGTGGTATGCATATTCAAATTTCTAGAACTACAGCATAACTAAGGTGGCGGTGTTGCCCTGTTCACCCCTGCTCCAATCCACCCTGTTTGAGAATCAGGACGACACAGACTCCCAGTGATCACTGGATGTAAACACTGCATAAAAGTAACTACCATGGAATGACCTGCTGTGAGGTTGCCCTAGGAAACCTAATCCCGTCCCCTCTCCCCACATTTTCACTGATCTGAAAACGTAAACATGCCAGGCCCAGCAGCTGCCATCGTCCGAACCTCATGGTCTTGTATTGCCATCCTCAAGGGGAGAGTACATGATACACCTGCCTTGTCACGTAGCAAACCCCCGTTATTTCTGGCAGGTACAGGGATATGGGGGATCAACAGATGTGAAAGTGGTGGTAGGAGTGCTCCCCAAGGCTTGTTGCCATCTTCAAGTAGTCCTGCCACTTTTACACTACAGTGCAGGGTCTGGATATAAAGTATGAGGCTGTAAAAGCAGTGTTTTGAAACATTGGGGCATTAGTGGATTTATTGAGTGTAAAAGCCTTCTGAAGGATTGCCTGTTCAAAGTATCCACCTTTAAATCCCAAAGGAGATTTACTGTATTTCACCAGGTGTCCAGGCCTAATCAAATTCTCCCCTCAGACTGTAGCTGGATACAAGGATGATTGCACAGAAAAACACAATACTACATAAACTCACATTCATTCAGCATTTAAAATACACACAGAGATATGAAGGAGTAAGGGTGTATTGTGTGAGCGCATGAGGCTGTGGTCATCATTAAGGTGCTTAATAGACCATGACGCCTGTAGGACCTGACAGGCAAGCTGGGCAGAGTGGAGGATTCAGAGAGGGGGTCACCTTCATGTAGAGACAGCTCTGTCACACTGGGGGCATGAAGGGAGCCACTCTGCCACCCTGGCCTGGCCCAGACAATACATGTCTATGGCCAACCAAGCAGAACAACAAATCCCCCACTTCCTCTAGAAAAACAAATAAGAAACAGACTTGGAGAGAATGTAGGCGCTAGCTAGAAATGGTACTTCCAGGCTGCTTTGTGAGGTAACTGTATAATTTCTTATCTAGAGGCAAAATAATCTTTATTATTGGGAATATGAGGGTTTACACTTGAACACAAGTTTGATTTCTGCATGTAAAGAAACCACGTACTGCAAAAAAGGACAGAAGCAGTAACCAAAGCCAAAGCATGTGCTTCCTTTTTAGTCTTTTACTTTGACTCCTATAAAAAGAGGCTATTTGAATAGGCATGGAACATGGTAGAAAAACACTGTAAATATATACAAAGCAGAAGTAACAAAAAGACCATGTAGGGCTTGCCTGCTACTATCTGTGTATGTGAGATTTTTGTTAAATGCAGCACCAATACAGTACAAATCCCAGAGCTGCATTGCAAAGTGGTGCTATCTTGGTCTGAGCACAGGTGCATCTCTAAATGAGGAGGAATGAGGAGGGACCCAAAGCAACACCAACATCCCAAACGAAAGAGAGGGGGCATGCCACTCAAGGTCATGGTGAATTGAAGGAGCACCGGCACTGCAGATTGATTGGGAGTACAGGGAGCAGCTGGCTGAGAGGAAACAGGAAGGTGACTGAGGGAATCACCAGGTGGCTCCTGTGAATTATGACACCGTCCATCCAGCTCTTTCCAGCTCCCATGCAGACTAAGTGCAGGTTTGAAGTGGTCCTGTCATGTGCCGCCTGCCTCTGGAATGATATCTGATTTCCGTGCAAGGTAATATTCTCACTGTGTCGTTTGGTCAGAAACTAGAGTTGTTGCTGTGGTTTGATTTGAACTATATGGATAACTTTTCCACAAATGGCCAGAGGATAATACAGCTAATCCGTTTTCTAAATTTGGAGTTCATCATGAATATTAATAAAGCATTAATTAGTTACTAAAACTGGAAAGCCATTTTCTCTGCATCAAATACATCACATGTTTTCGAGCAATAATGTACCGCATCACTTTATAGGAATGAGGATTCATATTCTACTCCAATAAATTATGTAACCAAACAATTCTGTCACTCAGGAAATGTCTTTTCTTTGGAAATAACAGAAAACACTGGAGCAGGCTATGCTATGTTTTTCTATGACAGCTCCTTACTGATAATTCACAATACAAGCACAACCCAGAGAAGGCAGATTAGTATTTAGTGTGGATCATAATTCTGCTTGGATAAAAGACCATCATGTAGGTCATCATTATCCCTGACGTAGCTCTATGCCAAACACATACACGTGTCCTTATGACTCATTCTTCTTCTGGAAAAGCCAACGACTCTTTTAGAACTGGACTCGGGTGGCGAGTCAATAATTCCTCGCATTAGGGGCCAGGAGCCATGATGGCCTTGATTGAGCCAAAGTGATCTGATGAGTTTATTTATCTCAAATCGCTTCTCTTCAGTTTCATAATAAAGCATCTTCACATCACTAACTCATTAGCAGAATCACTGAATGAGAATATACTGTAGTGCGCTTGTTCTTTTAATTGCTCATAGCAAGACCAGCTAAAAAGAATGCCAAAAGCAAATCTGCTGAAACTTGCTCTGTCAGGCAAGGGTTTGCGTGTCAGGCAGCGTGTGCCATGGGCACCTTTGGGCTTTGTAGAGTTATTTGTATGTGAATTGAAAAAAGTGGGTATAGGTGCAGTAATAGCTGATTTAAATTTAAATCTGTTCTATGGTCCTGACAGTTGTGGCGTCACTCATAAAAGGCAAGTGTGACATTTATGATATCAAGGTCAGTGGTTGACAATGAAAAAATGGTTTAATCTGCTAAATTAACTCATGAAATGATTACTACTGTAGGATATTTTATAATGATTTAATACTAAGGTATCATATCATTTTTAATTAACTTGTAACAGGAGAGAATGTGGAAAGTGGGGGTGTAACTCAAGGGCTAGCTGCACAATTCAAAATCAGGTGTCTGACATTCAGCTGCTAAATGCTTTCTCTATCACAAATGAAATCACAGAAATAATAATAAAATGCATGCCCTGCACTGAAATGGCCTGTTTCTTGCATACTGGTCAGTCAAGTAAATGTTAAGTGCAGGGTTAACAACAAGACCATGTTTATTCCCCCCAAATATAAAAACCAGTAAAATAATCTTGGTAATTTGAATTTTCAGTGAGAACATAAATGTCACTGCAAGTAGAGGGGATAAAACAATTTCTGGGGCAGAAATAAGTATCTTACACCTCTGTTGCAATCTCTAGTATCAAGCAAGACAATCCTGCTGTGTTAGAGCTTAATATATTTCTCTCATAAACCTGTGCAAGTTGCTGCATTGCCTCCTGAATTGCTGAGTAGGCCTAGATTGAGACAGTTTAAAATTGTGAGTCAATCAGTTGAGGCCAGGCACAGTGCATCAGCCCTTGTTAGCTGTGACCTTGGGAGATAATAATGGCACTAAACTGGATGTATGTGTGGGGTAGTAGCTCCGTGATTAAAGAATTATGTAGAAGAGCATAAACATTGGCGTGTCTGCCAATGCACACAACCATTCACCGGGGCCTGCGGGAAGACTGCTGTGGTTTTGATAAAAAAAAAATCATGAGGGGGCAAGACATGCAACTTGTGTACATTTGTGGATACAACTTAAGCCTTAAGTACTATGTAATTATTGTATTGAGTCTGTCCTCATGTTCTTATCAATATGCATAAATATAGGCTTGCCAGTTGGTCAACACAACATGCACTGTTCCCAGTTTGCTGTCATCAAACCAAACAATGCTGATCATAAATATGCCAAGCAGATGGGGACTATTATAAATATTCATTTCTGACTTTGTACATATCCAGGATGTAGACATGCAGTTGTGCACTTCTGAAGAAGACAAAGAACTGCAAACATTCTCACAATAGCTGTCAGCTCTCTGCCTTATGCATTCTCTTTGATAAAACACTCAGGAACCAACGCATTAACAAAACACAGGAACGAGTTCTGCTCAGTATGTTTTAAGGTTAGAATATCAGAAGAAAACCTGTGGTGAAAACTGTATATAATAATCTCAGCGCAGTGACAAGAACTAGCTGTATGGCATTATTCAAATCCCAGTTTGTGCACAATAAGAAAAGTTAAAAAACGCTAATGTCAATTGCAAAATAAAGTTTAATTAGATTCAAACTTATTCAAGGTGATATGACAGTTACCTTCTCTTTTTCCAAAGAGGAACAAAGAAACTTGTTTGCTCACTTTGTTTTACTAAATCATTCTCTCATCACTAACAAAGTGTCATTACTGAACCAAAGATTTCAGTCTGTATATCATTCACCATTTCTGTCTTATGTAGAGATTTTTTAATTTAATTGTATAAAAGCAATAACTGTCTTGCATTAATTAGAAGGAGAACTGCATTTAATATCAGTGTGTTGGGGAGTCTAACAAAGAGCTGATCTTGCACTTTTTATTTCCTTCTTTGTCCTTTGTGCATAAACAAAACATTAGAAGAAAAGAGCAATTTAAGAGCGCGTGGAACATTTAGCAAGTCCTTTAACAGCCTGACAAACTACTAATTTGTATGTCTAAAGGTGTTAATGTAATATAGTCTGCTGTATCTTCATGTTTGGTGCCATGCTCACAATTGCTACTTATTCAGTGCAAAAGCTACAAATAACAACAGAAATAATGCTGTGACATTCATCTTTATCTGAGATGCCATCTGATTCCTCCCCTTGAAAACGTTTCATGTGTACTGCCAGAGTGCGAGAGAATGTCCCCCGTGTGTCAAACCACACTAGAGAGACCTTGTACTTCAACCAAACACATCTGTAAGACCGGGGACTATGATTGAAGGATAATTGGGTGCGAGTTTGTTGAAATGGAACCCTGTGATAGACCTGAAAATTCCAGTTTCATGGACACGTCCCTGGCAAGGTCGTCACCGGGTTCAACACCTAGCTTCATAAAAGCCACAAATGAAAGCCTGCAAGAAAAAGAGCTTTTAGGCCAAGGAACTCGATTCGACACTGGAGTATAACTAAGACTCACATCTGTGGTAGAGCTACTAACCCGATTAGTGCTAATACATCACATATTCACAATGACTCCCTTGCTTTATTATGCTGTTTCTTTCTTGATACATCACCGTCTGAGAAGCTTATTTTCTGATGAAGAGTCATGTTAAATGTCCTGCCATGTTACTTTAATTAAGTGCATTAGGAGGAACGCATTTTCTCATTCCTATTCACTCAATAATAATTAAAAGATCCATCTGTGAGTGTTAAATTGAAAATGTTGTCGTGCGTAACACAATTGCAGCATAATGTGCCACCAAGACTTGTGGACCAGTTGGAGGTAGAAGATGACTGGGTGATTTGCACATGACTAGAGATTAAAAGGGTTTCTCTGCTTATTCATTTATCTACGCTGCTTGGATAGTCCCACCCACTCAAAAGGGAGCAGCACGAGGCATTACCTTGGGGATTGTGTGGCATTAGTAATGAGATGACTGAGAGTGTGACAGCTCTGTCCAACTTCACTGAGACACACACACACACACAGAACAGGCGCTTTTGCCTGGACTGATTCTGCATGGTAATTAACCATAATGATGTAAACAAGAACTCATTCCACCAAGGTCCGCCGCTGATGAACAGCAATCTGTTACAGTATCTGTGAGATTGCGGAGATTTACTCTGTTGAGGAGCAACTGCCAGGCTGTGAGAGAGGGCCGCTCAGCACATAATGTATTTCACATCCTCCTTTCCCGCTCAGCTCGTTTGATCAAAGGAGAAACATTTATCAAGTGGTGGAGGAAATGTTTGATGACACTTGTGTTTCAGACTGAAGCAGAGCTCTTAACAGCCTTCTAAAAGGGAAAAAAAAACAGGCTTTCAGGTGTACAGCAAGGACTCGGTTATTTTTGTTTAATGTAGTATTGGTATAATTGTAGAGGCTTCAAAGCAAGCAAGATGCCACTATCCACGAACTGTCTCTCCTTCTGTATAGTTTTTCTCTTGTCTGAAATAATCTGATTCAAAAGTAGCATCCCTCTGACAAATTACATTGTTGAAAATGACTCTAAACACTGCAGTTTATATAAATGAGATGTTGCAAAATTAGAAATACAGTAATTGTAGTAACAATATCTAATCGTTCCTTGGGTAGAACCCTAAGATTTTCTCCTTTTATGTTCTCTGTAAGTCAAACTGGAGGTAAGAAAGGAGTCACTTTTTTTCATTCCTGTTGTGAAGCGCAGACAAATATAGACTGAAATATCTTGTGTTCTCCTGCATTGCCCACATTCTTCAGGTATGTTTAATTAATGCATGCTTATTGTGGTGTTCTTGTCTGATGGCGTATGGCAGGAACGACATCTGTTTAATCAACAACTTCCTCCGACAGTCCCTCAGTTGGGTGCGAGTTGTCGCTGCTATTCTCAGATGTTGCCACAGAGGGATATGAGCCTCATAGATATTCAGGAGAATGTCTCCAGGAGCTCCTCGCAGCCAGGTATAGCAGCAGAGAAAAACATGAAGTGAAACCAGCCTGAGTGCTGAGCCACAGTCTTATACTGCTTGACTGTGCTTTAGTACTTAACTTATTGTCAGAGCACATTAATCTAAAATAGGACTGTCGCCATTTCCTTCACAGAACATATAGGTGCAGTAGCCTTTGTAAGAGACAGGGTTTAGTCTTTCTTATGATTTCTATGGGCTTCCTGTGCTTGTAATCAACACGCTACCATTCTCACATCAGACCACTCCACGTAGACACTCCAGAGATTACCCCTTCAGTCCCCATCAACTGTGATTACCCCTCTAGAGGTGTGTGGAAATGTCACATTTTACATATCCTAATATTTCACCTCACATAAAGTTCCTTCTGTCTTCCCTGTAGTGATGGGAATGTCAAGGGAAGGTGATGTGGCAGGGCTGTCCCCTTCCCTTTTCCCAAACCTCAAGCTCATCCTGCTGTGGTTGCCTCCTTCTGAATGAGGGCGCTGGGGTAATTGGGGTTCCACTGGCCATTAACATAGACTCGGTGGCAGACCACCACAACCACTATCAATGTAATTGGATGATTCGGATCCGACAAATAGCAATGGCTAATTTAAATGGTGGCGTGACCTTTTGAAAGCTTCAGTCTAATTAACCTTTGGAGATGCATGCAGGTACTGTATGTGGGCTACGACCAACTACTGGCTGACTGGCCACAGAGGGGGCTGATTTACAATCACATATTGTAGCTAATCGCTGATTGGGGGGACACCCTGTGAAATCCTCTGTGACACATACTGTACTGGATTTTTTTTTTTCTCATGCCTGGTTCAACGCTAGATCTTCAATTGGATTAACACTGTGATAAACAATTCTTCAATGCTTACATCTTGACCAAAGGAACCAAAACAATCCTAAAGAGAAAAGCGTGATATCCAGGTAGAACTGAATAGAAACCAACCAAATAAACTAAATCTGCTGTTGATGTTTTGCCAATATTCCTTTTACTGTACATGAGACAAAAAATATGGGCCGGAAAGAAACATTCACCTGATATTCGAAGCAAACAGTTTTAGCATTGTCTCTTTTTTTCACAGCATTTAGCCTTTGTATTCTTCTGTGACATGTGGGGCTTCATCTTCATAAAGCACAATGCAGCAGTCAGTAGGCACATGGCAGAAGTGCCCTATACTTTGAAAACTGTACCACATAATTGCAACTGGCTGTGAAGGTCAATATGGGGTCCACAGTTCATCTGCAAAATTAAGTTCTCCAAATACTGTCATAAAGAAAATGAGCTTGGATTCAATTGTGGAGAAATTCAAAGTATGAATTAAATGGAATTCCCTGGCGATATAATATATACACTATATGGACAAAAGTATTGAGCCACCTATACATTACACCTACAGGACCTTTAATGACATCCCATTCCAAATTCATAGGCGTTAATATGAAGTCGGTTCCCCCTTTGCAGCTATAACAGCTTCCACCCTTCTGGAAAGGCTTTCTACAAGATTTTGGAGCGTGTCTGTGGGAATTTCTGCCCATTCATCCAGAGGAGCATGTGTGAGGTCAGACACTGATGTTGGACGAGAGCCTGGCTCGCAACCTCCGTTCTAGTTCATCCCAAAGGTGTTCAATGGGGTTGAGGTCAGGGCTCTGTGCGGGCCAGTCAAGTTCTTCCACACCAAACCTTGCTTTGTGCACTGGGGCACAGTCATCCTGGAACAGAAAGGGGCTTTCCCCAAACTGTTTCCACAAAGTTGGAAGCATAGAATTTTCCAAAATGACTTGGTAAGATGAAGCTTTAAGATTTCCCTTCACTGCATCTAAAGGGCCAAGGCCAACCACAGAAAAACAACCCCATAGCATTATCCCTCCTCCACCGAACTTTAAAGTTGGCATAATGCAGTCAGGCAGGTAACGTTCTCCTGGCATTCGACAAACCCAGACCCATCCATCAGACTGCCAGATAGAGAAGCATGATTCGTCACTCCACAGAACACGTTTCCACTGCTTTACACCACTCCAACCGACGCTTGGCGTTGTGCTCAGCAACCCCGCGCTGTAACTTTATGTGTCTTCGTGGGTGAGTTGCTGTGGTTCCTAAATGTTTCCACTTTGCAATAATACCACTTATGATTTTATGCATCTATGGCAATGGGACTGAATGAAACACCTGAATTCAATGATTAAGAGGAGTGGCCCAATACTTTTTGTTTATATATATATATATATATATGATCTTACTTTAAAATAATTCATATTAAACTTAATGTTTGAATTAGAATAACCCAATAAACCTCACGCTGTGGTTATAAAAGACCAAGTTAAGATGGCTGGCATATTTGAATATTAGATATATTACTGAGAGGTGGGAGCATCTTACCCCTTTCACTGTTTGTTTTCATTGCTGATACAGACTCACACTCGCACAGCACGATAGATACATGTTGTCAACAAAACCACTGTGGTAAGCACTATTTACAAATTTTCTGTATTCTGGATTGTCATTTCTTTCCCCTGTATCAGACGTTACCTACTACTGCTTAGGGAAAGGATTTACTTTGGCGGCACATTTTCGTACAGACCCTAGAGGAGGGCAGGAATGTTCTGTTCTGGTTTATTCATAACAACACAGATTCTTCATCACAAGATAGTTTAGATGCATGCACACAGCTTATACTTAATAAGATGTTTTCCAGAGGATCATGGCCAGTAAGTTACTCCCCTGCATGTAAACACAGCCAGTGATGCTGAGTCCTTAATGGACTCGGATATTATTGTGATAATAGTTACACGGCAGATATAAAAACGGGTGGTGGGACTCGGGCCATTAGGTTCCAGGGTTCTTACCCTCTGCATTTCTCCATCCTCCATTTAGCATAATGACACTCAAACAATCAGCTCTCACATTAGAATATGGAGTGTGGTATTATGCAGAATAAAAGGGTGTTAATGTGTCATATTTGAATATCCTGATCTGTAAGCGTGACATGCTCTTCCCAGCAGCAGCAGGTAGCTGATTCAGACAGAGAAACCAGGCATGACCTACATGCTTAAAGAATTACAGCAATCAACAAAGAGGATTCTCTTGGATTCATGTTCTGATACTTTGATGTAAGCCCACACTGTGGCAACAGTGGTGAATAATAACATACTTGTAGTCGCATTTGCACAAGGTCTCCCCTTTCTGCTGTGATTTATAAGCATAGCTTCCATCTGCAAACAAGCTAGGAGGCTTCAAGCTACAGGGGCAGCACCCTGGGTCCAGTGCTATTTACTCAGCCAGCCGAGACGAGGCGCTCCCCTGGCAGGATCCTGCAGTCACTGTGCCCATGCATGATTTTCTTACCTTTCCCTGTCTGCTCAAGCCTACTCTGCAGTACCTGCAGCGTGGGAAGGTGACAGCTACAGCAGGGCAACCACATTTAGCCACAGGTTGAGCCATCTTTACTCTGTCATTTCCTGCTGCTTAACAAATGACTGAAAGCTGCAGGCTACCGTGCTCTCAGTGGAATAACAGTGACTTAGTTTTATGAGCACGGTCTTTCAAAACTCTAGTCACATTTTAAAGTTAATGAATCACTGTTTTAATAAGCTGTGGTTGTGTCAATTAAAAAAATTAAAATCTGTTTGTAAATATTACAGTAAATGCATGTGAATTCTAATTACCATTACTGTAACACAAGTATAGTGTTTCCAGCAATAATCACTGTAGCCACTCTGTGCTGTACTTAATATACCGTGAGCTGAATATGTGTGCAGAGATGCTGAGAGGAAAGGTGCTCCACTTTAAAGTGACGTGATAGATTAGGGAGGAGCCCCAGCAACCGAATAATTTCCCTGGTGACCAATTTCTGAACACTACCTTAACAAAGAAAATCAGCAACAAGCCAACATGTCGGGCACTGCCTCATGCTGGGATGCAGGCGAACATGCTGACTCACTTCTAATGAGCAGCCAGAGATAGAAATAATAACCTAAACCAGGAATCATAGGTCATGACTGTTTATATACCGCTGACTGTCCTAATTAACACCGGACCTTGTACAGTGCAAGTAGATGTGCATGTATATACGCTAACAACTATCAAAATAGCTTCTACGGTGGCCCAGTGTTGATGGAAAAAAAAATTAAAAATAGACTATGCTGTGCTGCACTTGCAGTGTTCCCTGCTGTAGCTGCCTCTGAAATCTACTGTAGCTGTTTATTGCATTCACTTGTAGTATTCTTGGCTTACATGCTGTTCTAACAAATTATAGGACACTGGCAATCTGGCCATTTGTTTTCTGTCTCTCAAAGTGCCGACGCTCCTTTTGATAATGACGAGTTCCATTAGGACTGACCGCCACCACTCATCTACTCTGCATTTGAATAATGCAGTACTAAAGTGGGCACTACTGCAGTAAGCAGATACTGATGTTTTCCCCTTGCTCACCTTTACATTTGAAAAGTTGTATTTAGCAGCTAAAGCTTGTAATGATTTCAACAAAACTTCTTAGTGATATTATTTAGGTATTTACAGATATTGATTATTGTAAGATTTATTAATTTTTCGCACCCTAGTATGATGTATTGCTTGCTGTGAGGCAGGTTTATGGATGAAAAGCAGACGTTTTTGCCAAAATGCTCTCCAGGCTTTCCAGTTTTATTGGTTATATACATCTCTTCACTTTTTGCAATGACTGTCCTTTAAACAAGTGACATCTGCGTGTGCCACAAAGGTGTCAGATCTTTACAGCGTCCTGTTTAAGTGATTCCCCAAAGCATTTTCACACAACAAAGATCGATACCCTTTAATGGATCAGCCAGGGAACTAATAAAATGATTTGAATTGATTATGCTGATGGTATGTCATTGCCCCAGCCTGTGATGTGTTAAGGTTTAATAGCCATCAGAGCAGAAGTTCAAGTTGAAGAGACTGACATAGCTGCCTTTCAGCTGAGAGAGAATAACGAGTCTTCTGGCTCAGGATCAGTTTGGCAGCCGAGACTACCTGGAGGCATTGACAGGAAATAATGCTCATCTAGATTAAATTAATTTTACTTTCTCCTTATTATTACAGAGCTTCAAATAGATCCCTCCTGCTGAAGCAAATCTTGCTTCCTGTTTGTATTGAATTGTAAAACTGGCATCATTTAGAGAGTAGCTAAAAGAAATGAGAGTTTCACTGGTCTAAATTCCAAGATGCTGCCAATGAGTCCATGGATTATATTTACACCTATATGAAGCACTGAATTTCATTTGTGCAGTTGTTTAGACATCCTTTGATGTTATTTCTTTCTTATACCGTTGGTCTGTTTTTGGATTTTTGACCATTTTGCGTTCTTAATCTCAATATGCCTCTGTATGTGCCATGGGCAGAGCTCGGCACAGGACTAAAAATGGCCATGCTTTGCCATGCTTCATCATCTATAGTTTGTGTCAGACCTAGACAGTCATCTGGAAAGGTCAACGCTTCGGTAAAAGATTTAAATCACCCCACAGAAGAAAGATTCACCTTGACAGGTGGAACCTGAAAACTAGTAAATAAGAACACAAACAAAGACTCATTCCTTTTTGCTTCAAGCAAGGGCAAATGGACCATTGCATTTCAAAACGGGTGTCATGGCTTGTGATGATTTCATGTAAAAGCTCTCCATATTTATCAGTCTTTTTAATCAATGATTTGCCTTCTTCATTTGTGATTGTAAATTATGTTTATTTATTCTCTCAGTTGAAAAGACTCACAAGCTAAGAGCCTTGACTACTTGTTTGTATAGTCATCATATGAGGAGACAGGTATTTGCAATCTTTCTCTTTCAGATCTATTAATTGTGTTTTTAGCTCTAAAATGAAGTGCTCTTGGCACGGCTGCTAGCAACAGCATGTTGCTAAATACAACTTGACAGGGTCAGTGTGGCAAAACAAACTGTTGGGCTTAACTTTGGGACTGGGAGAATTTGACATGTGGGTATTATTCTTTGATGAATGTCTGTAGTTTTGTTGTTCTATATTCATCTGGTTGTGAGCTGCTAGTGGAAATGTTTTCCTTTTTTGTTTTTCTTTTCATTTGTCATCTTATTGTATTAATGTTGTGGCCACGCCTTTTGATGAATGCAGGGACTAAAGCACGTATTCAGCTGCTTTTGAGGACAAATGGGACCTTTGAAAAAATCCTTTCTCTTTACTGTTTATTAATATACTTAAAAAGATGAATGTGAAATAGGGAAGCTTACAGCGAGGCCTATGTATCATAATATATTTGCTCACAGAAGTAAAGAATAATGAAACTATTTTCAGCTGTAAAGCCATGCTTGAATAATATGTCTGCTGCAAAGTGCTACAAAGCAAGAACTATTACAAGGTGGTTACTTTTTATAATCTTTTTGGAAAAGACAGCCATAAATACATGTAGGTTTTTGCTCTTAAAAATATTTCTGTTTATAGTATTCATTCTGATTCTGTGCATGTCTGTTTTGTTTTGTGTCTCCGTCCCTACACTTTAGTGGTTGGCAGGATATTATTGATTCCTGTTATTGATTCAAATGTGGCAACAATGACTTTGTGAATATGACTTTAGTTTTCTCATCATTTGAATCAAATACACTGAAAAGCCTCCTGCTGTGATGTCCTTGTTGATATTGAGACACAGCTGAGCCACTGTTGATAGTTTGCATCAACTTTACACAGAATTATCTAGGCTTATAGCTATCTGAAATTCATAAAATTTAAGCAACAGTACGTGATAGAATTTTGTCCAACAGCCTCTTTAACACAGCAGTGTGATTGTGATGATCCATCTAGTGCGTGTGAATAGTGGTGTGCAATTTCAGAAGAAATTTAACGTGGCTGTTTTTGGAAGTCAGGACAGAAAAGCACTTTGTGTGTGTGTTTGCATGGGAGGGAGCTGGAGTATAGTTTACAATGCAGTTCTGCATTAGCGTTGCAGGGATTTGGGCAAATGGTCCTGTAAATTGCTCCTTTTGGGAATAAACAAGTGAGGCAGTAGAGGTAAACAATATACATACAAAGGTAAACAGTAGGTGTTCTACAATGGCTGCAGTTTAATGCAGATGTATGGAATCTTGCAATGTTTACTTTAAGATGTTGATTTTAATTCCTCTGCTGCAGTTTTTATCGTAGCTAGTTAAATAGAAATAATTTGAGTGTGTTTTTACTGTGAAAGGAAATTAAATAACTTAAAAGCTTATTGGAGGAAGAGATTTTGCCTCTGTTGTAGTTTATTTAGTGCTAAATGAGATTGCTAAAAGTTACTGTTGTTTTTCATGTTTTGACTTTTATTTCTCTGTCTTTTTCTGCACAGGCCTTTCCATGTATATCCACAGGCATCTATGGTAAGCTTAAGCTCTCTTATCCTTAATTGACTTTTACCTTATATATTTTTTTGCTTTACATGCTGTACATTTATATTTTACTATACATATATTATAACAATCTGCACAAATTAACACTGTGTACCTGCCTTGTGTTGCAAACATTATTTCAGTGGTTGTATATCCAAAAATCTGCATGAACGGGAGAAGGTACACAAACAAACAACTGTAAAGGCTTTGTCTTTGAAGAAGAATACAGTGTCTATGTTGAAAGATGCCAACAGGTTCACCGTACACCATGTTGCACAAAGACACAACCTAATAAAAGGTGGACAAAATGTAGACCCTGAATAATGCTTTGCTCCCTCGTGGGACCAGGCCTGATATGCAGCAAGGCATCGCTGGCAAAGAGCTAGTGTGCTCATTAGACTTAAACAAAGTCACATTGAAAACATGCCAAACTTGTTGAGATAAACAGGCTTTAAAGTGTATAAGTTAATACTGTATGTTAAATACTGGAGTTTATAGAATATATTACAATACCTCTGCTGAGGAGAAATAATTATTTTCTCACCGTTCTGGCATATTGTATATGTAATTTACACAAAGGCTCTAATAATTCAAATATGTAAGGATTATTATTTAACACACTTATTTTCATTTGCTGACACTAAATCAGCAGCAATGGGGTTCTATAAGAGCAGCCATCAGCTCTGGTAAACCTATGAATAATTTCAAATGACCAAGATGCCTAGTTTGTGCTCCACAGTGCATTTGCAATTGTTTAAAATAAAGGCAAGTATGAGCCAGTAACTGTTAAACATGATCAGTGAGCTGTAATTGTTCGGACAGACATCTCTTGAGAGTTGTTAGGTGCTCTGATCACACTCTATGATCATACATATAATGGCCAAGGAATTTAAGACCATTATACAAGACCAACACTGTTTCCAGAAGATGGTCCCATGTACAAGGAAGATAATGCTCCCGGGCCCAGTGCAATACAAATTCAAAAGCAGTTTCTAAAGTGAACTCCTACCCAGTCAATGGCCTCTCCAGTGACCAAAACTAAACATTAATACTTTATGGGTTTACATCTCCATCATCACAGAAAGAGTTGAAGGATTTCCTTCAGAAAGAATGATGTAACATACCTGTAAAAACATGTCCGGTCAGGAAACCAAGGAGGACTGAAGCTGTGGCAATTCATGTAATTTGTATTTGTGTGTTTCTAAGCTATATTATTCTGTACTCATACTTCTACATGGTTATGTCAGATACAATGAGTTGTGATATCCTACACTTGTGTAATTGGGTTGAGGTTTTGTTCTAAACAAAGTTGCCAATGGTTTAAGAAATAGAACTGGTTGTTAATTTGCTAAACCTGCTGTAAATTACCATCAATGCTGCAAATCTGTGCATCACCGCATGTTTTCAGTTTAGCGGGGTACTTTCTAACACTGATGGTGTAAATGAGCATAGCCACAGTTGAGTTATTTGACTGCACTGCTGCTAATGAAGACCTGATGCTGGGCTGGTTAACTATATGCAGACATTTGCAGCTGAATTGCAAAATGCAAGCGAAGCATCAACCATTATTGGTTTTTATTTGATCTTTTAGACGTATCACACAATTAGTATGCAGCTTTGCCTTTGTTACCCCTTTTCCACCAAGTCAGTTTGAGTGCTAGTTTGGAGCTGATGCTTAATTTGGAAGCAGTTCTTTGTGTTTCGACAGCAAAAGAACCGGCTCCAGGCTAGGAAAACTGGTTCCAGAGTGGCACCTACTCTTTGCTGGGCTAGAACCAAGCACCGCTTACGTCAGGGGCTGGGGGCGGGATTATTGTGACCAACCAAGGCGAACAAAACTTTATGACCGCCATTTTTAAAAAACCATGGCTGAATGGACATGAAATCATGATCGTGGAAGAGACCAATTTTCCACTTGCACCGTGGTCCTCGGCAGAAGAAGTTGCCTCTAGTGTTGCTGGGAAAGCCAAGACGAATTTCCATCCAAATCCATAATTATCAACCCTGTATTATGACTATCTGCTGATTATAGAGCCTGACAAACTGTGGTTTCTTTCCTCACTAGTTTCTGGGGGAAAAAATCATCTACAAAATTATTGGAATCTAGGGAACTGATCTGATTTAATTGCAATTGCAGGTGTAGCTCACTGGATAAAAAAAATGGAATAGCTAATTAAGGTGCAATTGTTAGGAGTTCAAAAAGCTGTCCTTTTATTCCACAGCGATTGAAAACCATACAGATGCAGGTCTATGCGTAATTGCCCAGTCGCCACATTTCAACTCCCATGTATTTGTGTGGGTACGAGATAGTCCAAGTGGTCAGGCATCCTGATATGCAGCATAGCATACAGTTGTTAGTGAAGCTCAGTGTGTGTATACTAAAGAGAGCCTTTATGCTTATAAATCACTACGTTATAATTATACTCTGTGCTGGATAGAATCCTTCCCTCTTGGGATATTGAACATTTTCCACCCATCACTTCTCTAATTCACACAGTTAACTATACAACAACTCCTGATCATTTCCTCTCACCATCTCACTACACATTGTCTGTTTTCAGCCAGCTGTCTATGCACTCGTCTCAAAATGGCTATTACTGATGTGTTAATGATAAGAAGGGCTAAAGAAAAAGTAATTTCTTTTTCACTCTCTCTCTCTCTTATATCATATGTTCCTGTTTTGCATAGGAAATTCCTACAGCACATTCTGCATTAATGTGAACGTGCATTATGTTGCAATAGCACTTCTGTGTTATTTTGCCAGCATCCTTGGTGTGGCTCCATAGCAATGATGAGAACATGTTAGTAACACGTTGATGCCTGAAAAAACACCACAAATCCTCAGTAACCCTGACTGGCTAGGGTCTGCCTCATTAGTGACTTAAAAATAGTAAAATCCTAAAGTGATTTGAGTAAATAAACGCAAATGTTTGTCAGAACAACATTCCAAAAAAAGTATTGCTTTTAAAACATAAGTGTAAATTTGTTGACCGTGAAAACACTTTTGCAGGTTGGATTCAAATAAATAAAATGAATGTTAGGTGAATGGATAATTGCTGGTCTATTTTCAAAATGGATATGTGGCATTTTGCCGTACAACAGCTCTATTGTAGTGACACAAAACGCAGGCCAAATGCTTGCAGGATGGTAGGGTGACAGTTTGTACTGTATACTGCTGATGGGAGCACTGCTTATTGCTGTTTACTGTGGTGCCGTGCAATGCATTGCCATTAGGAGCCCGTCATTGCACTCTACCAGAAGCCCCTCGTGTCAAAGGGGTCGGCCGTGCAGAGCCACATCGCCACAGAACAATACAGCTGATTAAGACTGAAGATCTTCACGCAGCAGAGGGCAAATAGAGGAGGGTCTTTCAAAGGAACTACAGTATAGTTCAGTACTGTGATTTTATTCTCTATTCTCTGTGACTCCTCCCTGTGTCCCCTGAGTACTGCCATGTTCTGAAAGAGGCCCTGTCTTGTCAGGCATTTTGACATTTTCTGTACATTTTAGATAACCTTTAAGGTCAACTTCCATTTCAGCAATGTAAACAAAAGCTTTTTAGTGTGAAAGGCACAACCTCCCCATCTCTCTCTTCCTTTCTGTCTTTCAGTGTGCCTTTATCTGTGTATCTCTGTAGAATTCATATAGATGTATCCATGGTTTTATACGTGTACACGGCCATGCACTCAGGTTACTATACTTACGCACACATGCTTGACCCATTTTCACACTTGAAGTGTGGTAAAACAAATCCTGTGCCCCCAACATCAATCAGGAACAAGTTATCCAAGGCCTTTCTGCTGGGAAAATCAGATTTGTCAGGAAAGCTAATGCTAATTGACGCTCTCTCTCACACCTCCATATTCCAGGAGACTCAGTCACCATTGACAGATGATGGCAGAACAGGGAGGTTGTGTGTAGCGGGGGTGCGCAGGGGGTACCTTAGACGCTTGGGAAGAAAAATGAGGGCTCACACTGCGCTGACAGTCCAATCCCTCAGTCCGGCCCATTAGCCGCAACAGAATTTCTGCACGGATAGTGTGTCGGAGGCACCACCCATAAACAAACTGGTGCCCACCGTGGGCCACGAGGTCACCCAGCATGATAGAGGTTATTAAGTGCTGCTCCTGTTTGCGCATCAATCACAGCCATGTGACCTGGGTTTAAATGGATTATTCCTTCCATGGAGGAGACACCTCTCAATGTCTCACAAGATCAGTGCCAAGAGTCCAACTACCTAAACTTAGAGAGGTCATTTTCTCTTCTTGTATCCCTTTCTCTCCCGTCTTCCCTGCCATGCATTCTCTTGTAGTCCTATTTCTCCCTCACACATTTTTCTTACACATGGACACACAGGCGGAAATACTTGCTCAAGCAAAGCCACATACATAAAAATCCCATTTCAAGATGCATTGTGAACAATTTAGCCTTGTGGAGATCACATCTTAGCTGGCGCTGAAAGAGCATTTTCAACATTCTTGTAATGAGCTGTACAGTTTAGGAGGCGTCTGCTAAGATCAATCTTCGCATGGAGCAGAGGGCTCGCTGGCACAATGCGAAAGCAAGGACATGAACATTAAGTCTACTACTAACCTGACAGATGCCATCGCACACATGCATTTATAACCCTATCGAACAATCAGTGGCCCTCAACACAGCAATGCCGCTGCTCTTCTTAGGACAGATATCTCTGTTTACTGCTCAGCCTCCACCTTTAGCTCATCTGTCTCTGTGACTGATCTGAGGATTGTTGACAGAGGGGTTTTAGCACTGACTGGTGGCTGTGGGAGATAGGTTGATGTAATCCACCCAAGCTCTACTGGTATGTCCATGCTGCCATTCTACGGTACTGTCCAGATCAAAGGTGTCAACCTGCTAAGAATTTCTTCCTCCAGCAGCATCATGCTCTAGCTCTCTTCATCCCTGTCTGGGATTAGGAAGGTTGGAGACATTCATGGCACCTTATCTCTCGGCAGTGATGGCTTGCTGCTAGCTTGCCAGAGATGGCCTGGGAAAGTCCCCCCCTTCTCTTAAAACCTAGGGTTTACTACAGGGAGCTTAACCCAGCTGGGTTGGGAATTTCAAGGTACATAGGAGCAGCGTGCTGTATCAGTGGATAGCAGAGTGTGTGCTCAGAGGGAACAGGAGCTCGTAGCCCATTTAACTGAGTCACACAGTGTGCATTGTACTCAACACTAGCCCAGCTCTACCATTTTCATGGATGATAAGACAAATGTAAAAATACTTGCCACCCACAGGACAATAGATTTAAGTCTTTGAGAAACTTGGTTGAGCATTAAACTTTTGCATATCATACACTCTTCAGAATGTTTTTAAAAAGTGAAATGTCAGGTGTTAATTTTAGCATGTAGGACAAAGCATGGCATCACCTGTATGGAATGTTTCCAAGGAAGGTCATCATCTGTTGTGCCACGGAGGCTGCTCTTTTTCTTCCTACCTCTTTTTCTGCCCGTCTTCCTCTCATAGCACCCTCCCATCCCTCTTTGTCTCTGTCTCCTTCTGTGGACTGCAAAGTCGGTCATGGTCACAGCCCTGCCGTGTCCTAGTGTTGGTGTAGAGAGGAGCTCCAGGCCATTTGACACCCACGCTTTGGCGTCTAGAGTCCTGCGGCGCTACTCTGTCCTCCACCCCGGGTCACCTCACCTCTCCTCTGGGCCCTGATGGGGTGACAACCCTCTCTCCACCCCCCACCCCCCTGTTTCCAGATGAACACACAGGACTGCTGCCATCAACTAGAGCAGCCCTCAACTGTGCTGGACTTAATGATTTCCTCCTGCTGCCCAAACCACAATCAACTAATCTACTTTGTATTATGTTGCACTTAAATGATTCCACCCTGGCTGCGTGTTTATCATAAAGGATCTTTAGAGGCAGCAGTCAATGTAGCTGTGCCCTATCAACATTTAATTCAGAAGGAAAACACTACATACGAAACATTTGATGTTTCTAAGCAACAATTGTAAAAAAGCAGAACGTAAAAAAAGATTTAGAGGTTAAATATTTGTTAAAGACCATAAACAGATAAGCATTGACATTTATGTGTTTTTCTGTAGAAGACTTCCTATGTTTACCATTTGCTATTTCAACACCTGTGGTGAATTTACGAGTGCCAGATACCACAGCCTCAGGCTATATGCTGCTTCAAGGTAGACAGCTCATCAAAATGAATGACGAGTGTTGAGACGTGAACTTGACCAACTACCACTGAGGGGAAGCAGAGTGGGATGCTGTACTTTGTCTTTTTCAAGAATACAGTCACATCAGCATATGTTTATCAAACTTAGGCCACATACCCTTACTCCAAAAAGACAGCACTGGAAATTATAAAGCCCAAAAATAACAGCAAGTTGTGGTATCCTCGTTACAATATAAGCTCACTCAGGAAAAACAAAAGTGGTGTGGTCTGCAGTATGTGCCTACCGCCTACCCATATATTTGCAAACAAAGAATGGGAATGTATCATAGAGCAGACATTTATTCAACTTGTTGACTTACCTCCACTGGCTTTATCAGGCGATGCAGCTACTTCTCACTCCTTTTCACCAGAGAAAAACACCTTAGCTACACATGTTTGTTGTGAAAGTTAACTCTGTAAATTTAGAATATGAAAGAGTTGCCATGCTGGCAAAAGAGAGAGAGCAATGGGCTTGCTTGTTCTTAAAGCAAAAATTCCCACTAAGGCACAGTGCACATTTATATTGTTTTTATACTACGTTCCAGTTCAGTGGATATTTTTGAACAGGAACTTTTCTCTCAAACTTTCGGACTCAAGACCAGAGTTGTCAGTGATGTAAACGGAGAGCTGTTTCATTAGGAATTGAATAGTTACTAATACTGTTTTTGAGCTTCAACATCCAAAGCAGTGACTCGCCTCTGCTTTCTAGTTTTATATGAAATACATGAAACCATATTCCTTAAAAGTCACCCAGGGTCCTCTACAAGTGTTCATAAAGGTGCTTTACATATGCCTAAAAGAGGGGCCAGAAACTCTGTCTTTTGGTTGCATCAGAGATTAGAGTGGGCTTTCTTTTGCTTCATATAACCAAGCTCCTGCATGCCCAAGATCATAAGAATAAAATATGTGAATTCTGTTTTAAGATGAATCTTCCCTTTGGGCACACTGGGCTGACGTGGAGACATGGATGAAATTGTACCTTTCATTTAAAAGGAAATTAGACTGTCATGTTTCTTATATAATTTGATCATGCTTTTTAATTATTGCTTAACATTTGTCTAAATGATGAAATAATTAGAAAAGCACTAACTGAAAAGACCTGCCTTCTAGTCTTCTCAGGTCAGATTCAGTGATTATCTAACTTAATTCTCCCTGGTCAAAAGTCCAAATTTGTTGTCATCACTGAACTACCATTGTCATCAACATTGCTGGATGTACTATGCAGATGTTATATAAGAGCGCTGTGCCACCGAAAGTCTTTGTTCACATGGCACGTGCCATCGTCTCTCTCCCCCTCTTTGTCTGGATGCTGTGCTCTGCCTGGTGATGAAGTAGAGGAGCCTTCAGCAGAAATAACACTGCACCACCTGAGTCCTCATCAGCGGCTCTGCGCTGCACATATCCCATCAGTGCGCCTCACTAAGACAAATCTCCCTGAGCCGGCCATATTCCCAGCATAGGAGACACGAGCCGAGCCAAGCAGCACAGGGACCCTGGAGGGCCCACCATCACTGTGCCTGATGCCATCTCTCCACCTGCTGACAGATTAGCTTTCACTGAACATTCCACACAGCAAATGGAGCAAATGAGAAGGCGGTGTTGAGTAGAGAAAGAATAGAAGTAAAACACTGAATTTTTTCATTTTGTGTGGAGCATGTAAAACTGTTCGCTCACTCACTCCATTCTTTTCTGAACGTGATTTTTTTCTGAACACCTGTAAAAAGAAACCCTAAACTGTACTTCCAACGCTGCTGTGATGCCTGTGTGGGGCCAAGAGAGGTGAAGGAAGTGATGATTGAGGATATTTTATTGTATCTGTTATTCAGCATAATAAACATACTTGGCCAAGCTTACAGGGAGAGAGAGACAAAGAGAGGTGAGGAAAGGTAGTGGATACTGTGAAGGAGACAAGTGATGACAGATCGCTGCTGATACACAAGAACTGCATCTGTTGACCCTGGGCCGTTGATGTTGTTCTCGAGCATGCTGCCCCCAGCCACATTGACCCCTTTTTTGCAGCCTCCCATCTAACTCTCCTGTCATCTCTTCTCCAATGGTTGTTTCTATCTATCATTCCACTTTCCTCTTATGTTTTTTCA
Source organism: Gadopsis marmoratus (assembly GCA_036023855.1). NCBI lineage: Eukaryota > Metazoa > Chordata > Actinopteri > Centrarchiformes > Percichthyidae > Gadopsis > Gadopsis marmoratus. Next base: position 80,806 of record JAVQJF010028923.1, on the reverse strand, counting down.
CTGGTTCTATAGGTCACATCTTTTCACCACTGTCTTGCCTCCCCTCCTCAGCTCTGTTATGATTAATAGGTGTAGTTCTCAAATCAATAGAGCATTTGTAGAAACTCCACACTGAATAGATTAAATGTACTCAATGCCATCCACCCATTGAGCAGAACGACCAGAATGTCATATTATTATGATAAAGACCTGTTTTTAGCTTGAAACTAAAGGTGCCTCTCTTCATCTCTCTTAACGTGACATAGTAAGAGCGCAAAGGTCGATTCTAACTGCTTATAATAATTTACTAATTAATTTAATTTGTTTATGTGCTGACTTCGCTGTCACCTCTCCTGTTGTGCTTGCTCTTCCTAAACAGCTGGTCCTATCTCCATGGATCTATTTTTCTCAGCTTTCCCATCTTCCGCACATCTGTTTGCCTGCGTTACTTGATGTGTGAGTTGGGAGTGTCGGAAAAAGGAAACATCACAAAGCGATATCACTGAAAAGGTTAAGTGTGTTTGGGAGACAAAAGGCGTCAGGTGACCTGCAAACTGATTTGGCATGCTGGATTAGGTTGTGAGCACACAGCTCTGGGGGCAGCTTTTGAAGGGCAGGAGCCGTGAACGGGCCATGTACTGTCTGCAGACACTGCCTAACAGAGCCGACTTGCTGTCACTGCTGGCTGCTATGCAGCTCACATCTTGCTCCACCCAGGGCTCGAACAGGAGCTCAGCTAGGGCTCGGCACCACTCTCCTCGCCTCAGTGTAACTCAGCCACTCCTGTCAGACTGAGAAAGGGGAGGAGAAGAAAAACAGAAAGAAAGAGAGAGACATCAACAGTAGTCAGATAGGTAAGAGTGGTGGGGGTGAAGCTCCATACAGTATATCTTTGCTGTCAAGGCAGTTGATTTAGAGCATTTACAGAATAGATATTGAGAGGCGTTGACAGCAGTTGGTCAGAGTGAGAGAATTCAGGAAATGTAAGGCTAGATCTTTGTGGCTTTTAATTTTTATTTACGTCGGACTTAAAGGGTACAGGTCGTTGCAGTACTTGTAAGCCTGTTTCATAGGTCATATAATGTTATAGTTACGGCAATGACCCAGGAACATAAAAAATATTTGACAACAGGTTACAGCTGTGTCATGGCCCTTGTATCAGTTGATGTGGGTTGAAATTGAGGTCTTGACCTCTGTCGTTAGAAGAAGACCATGCCTGCTGCAACCTGTGGTCCTTTATGGAGGTGAGGGGTTATAATATGGGAAAGTGTCTAGTTTTAATCCTGAGCTGGGTCACTCTGGACTGAAGAAATGAGCCCTGTTTGTTAGTGTCTGGTCTTAACTTTGCATAGGGCAGACATTGTTACGGTGTACTATAGACTATAAAGATGGACGACGTGGCTCCACTTCCTCCCACTGTACAAGAATGAATCCATGGAGGGGGCAGGGTTTGACGTATTCTGCAGGCAGCCACAGGCAGGATGGAGATGTCTTGGCTTCACTTTTCGTCGAGCTGTCATATCATCCAACTTTATATAGAGTCTATGGGTTGAACTTGCAAGGCAACTTCAAACTAAGATTTGGAGGGTAAATGCTTGAGAGTAAGTCCAAACTCAGATATAATTACTTTGAAATGAAGACAACTGAAACACTACTCTGTGACAGAGTATCAGATTGTCAGCACTTTTAGTAATGGCATATATACTCTTCAGCTGTACCAAGGATGGCCCAAGGGCTTTTATAGTCAATAGCTCACTCTAAGTGTTGTGTCTGGGGAAGTTCTCAACAGTGGCAGCAAATGATCTTGAGATCAGCATCCAGTAGAGTCTTCCCTTAGCTGGCCTTATTAAAATTTAATCAAATCGTAATCTCTGTGTTTGCAATTGATACGTTGTGTTAACTCAGTGTTAGGGTTCCTGAGCAGGCACAATCAATACAGTAGTTATCCACGTTGCTTCTTAGTACTTCTTTCTCACTAGCTTTCCTTCATGTTTGTCCTGGCAAACATGAATGGAATTTTCCCCATAAAGACAAAACAATTCTGTTTGAGGTGGCAATGAGTGAGCCTTTGATTGTGTGTGTGTGTGTATATATACTGTACTGTACTGTATACAGTCTGCATATATAGAGTTTGTACCTATACTTTGTACTCCTGAAATATGTCTGTATGAGTATGTGCTTTCCCATCACTTTATCTGGCAACACACATCTGCAGCAGTTTATCAGAGAGCTGGTCTCATCTACCAGAGACAGGCAGCTTGTGCAGCTTTCCATTGATTTAGGAGAAATGCTGTTACCTGTGGAGATATCAGTTTGTCTGTCTGTTCCTCTGTCTGTTTTGTCTCCCTCTTGAATCTGTATGTTGTATACAACTGGTAATGACACTGTTTTTCTCTCTTTTAGGCTTTCCCAATGAGCCTGCAGCTGACATCGCTCTGAACACAGTAAAGAGCTGGATTGAAGAGAATCCGGATAAGGTAGGACATGTCAGGGTAATGCATATTCAAAACAAATAGCTATTAATCTGAAGCCAACTATCCATTTGTTGTTTGTCTATTTGATGCTTTCGTTGATTTGCTGTGAGTGGAAATGATTGGACCACTGCAGAAACACAGAACACTAATTCTCATGCATCTCTGTATCAGACAGACATTTTATCCACCTTCTCTGCTTGATCAACCATTACGTTTGTGGTCTGCATGCATATCAAATTAAAAGCCAGTCTGAGACTAATCAGACCTTAAATGGTCTGTTGACTGTTTAATTGGTCTGTGCTGGGGAGAGCTATTAAACCCAGAACATAAACAAATCAGATGAAATAATCTGAAATAGTTTTTTGTATTAGATCAATTATAATTATGTCTTCCAAGGACTGAAGGCTCACATAGTCTGGAAACACTTTCACACGTTCATGATCCACACTACCACCACTATTTATTTGGTCGGAAGCATAAATAAACACGGCCATTTTAAGTGAAAAGCACAAGGTTTAATATGGCAAACAAACGATCATCTTCAATTTTAGCTATTAGGGGGAGAGGCAAATAGTCATCATTTGAAATGGCCATCACAAAGAAACATAATATATCCATCTCCAATGTGGGAAACTGAAAAGGACATGGACGTCATAATTTCAAAGCCGCTTTTGCTGAAGATTGTGCCCCATGCTGCTGTAAAGATCTTTACCACAGAGAAGCCAACATCACTGTCTTAGCAGCGAGAGAAACAGAAGCTGCTGTGCTAGTTTACAAAGCTACTTCTTTATACTGACTTCTATATGACCTCTATCAGATTACAACTGATTGTCTAGGAATTACTCTGAAGCTGTTACAATTCTGTCATTTTTTGTGCTTCACCCAGTGTGCCAGTCTATACCTTTTGCATGTGACTGTCTTGTAACGTGTCAACACTATTTAACCAGCTCAAGCTACACGTGAAACTGTTGTAATGAGCAAACTAATGCTATAGGACTCATTTTAATACAAGCAAATATGAGTTTGTTACACAAGGCTCGATATAGTTTCATTAAAAGTTCATGAGGATAGAATTTTGTCCAGTTGTCTGTTTAAGGCTATACAGAGCATTTATCAGTTTGTGAGTCAGCCACTGATGATAACCTTCGTGGGTCATCTCTGTTTATGGTGGCAGTGTTTATATCTGTCACTGTGGATTGAGGTGTTTTATAAAGCTCACAGCTTGATGTGTTACAGCATCCCTCAGCTGGTGTTATGGATGTTGTGAACAGGCAGCCAAATTATTCCGAGCTGCTGGATTACTCTGCAGTTGATGTGCTATGTTTGCGGCACTTATTCTCTGCCAGATGATTGCTGTAACATGTACTTGGGGAATCCATCAACACCCTGGCGTAAAGAAGGTTTTATATAGCTTATTGCTGACTGTAAATAGTGAGCTAATGTGCAAAGCTGACTTTTGTGGTTGTGGTGTTCCGCTACTTGCCATAGAGGGGCCTGCACAGTTGCACATAAGAGACAATTTGGTGATGCACTGACTGACAGCTATCTCTGGTGTGGGGAGATCGACTGGAAAATATAACAATTCATGGAGAGGGGTAGATGTCTACGTCCCTGCACACTGTTTGGCAAGCTCCGCGAGCACAAGCCGTGGATCTTCAACTCTAACTAGTCCAAGAGTGAGTAAGCTTTTAACGAGATCAGAGAGAATAAAGTGATACATTTTACCCAGAAGCACAGCAGTGTTTCCCTTACACTGGATAGTCTTCAAATTGAACCACAGAACAACATGCGCTGTCCAGTTTTCAATTCATTCACCGTTGCTTGGTGCTTAGTTACTCTTGTTTCATCCCCAAACAGATTTTGTTAAAAGCATACATTATGTAAAAGAAAAACAACCTGGTGTAGTTTTTACCAGACAGAAATAGAGAATTTAAGCAGAATTCAAATAAATGTCTAACGGAATTTCATAATGCCTGAAGCATAGGGTCTTTTGTTTTGTAGCACATTAAATATTAAGATGAATGCACCCTGCTTTGTCTGATATATTCAGAAATGCAATTTATCACTGCAGCATTTACTCGGTTGACACACCCAGTGTCAACCTGATTGATAACTGACATGATTCTGTTTCAGGCTTTGTGTCAAAATTATGAACAACTGTTTGCTGCACGTCTTTATATAGAGCTTACAGTCAAAAAAGACATTGCGAATAAAAGCCTTGCATCTGCTGTACAGTATTGTGCAGGTTGGTTGTATACGTTGCTTAATTATTTTCTCAATCTTCATGTGCTGTCTTGAGACATTGTATGCTACACTATCAAAAGGCTCGCCGCAAATGTTCAACATTGCTACAGTAGCTCGTATCACAGATTGCGCACAGTTTTCCAAAGAAAAAGGCTGGAATCCCTGTTCATCATGCGTGAAACAAAAGGACTAGATTGCTCCGCTCGCTCACCTCCAGCTCTGTGCACTCGGCCCCGAGGAGCCTGTGTTGTAGGCGTCCGCAGAGACGAGTCATTTCAGGGCCACGATACGGGCTCTGCTGTGGGGAAGATACTGTGCTATTGTGGCTGAGTTTCAGTACAATGCGCTGGCTGAGGATCCAACACACTGGGGTGACAGAGTACTGGCCACAGCCTCCCAACGCAACCCGCTACACAGACACACACTGTCGTTTGATAGCATTGTTTGTGTATGTCCAGCTGTTGATGTCTGCATGTGTGTTATACACGGTGATGGAAAGTAACTAAGTACATTTACTTAAGTACTGTACTTAAGTACAATTTTGAAGTACTTGTACTTGACTTGAGTATTTCCACTTTTCTTCTGCTTTATACTTAATCTGCTCCACATTTCAGATGATGATGTGATGTATTATTATAGGTTAAGACTTTATTGATTCCAGGGGAAAATTCACAAGTTTCACAGCAGTATAAAGTAATTAAGATGTATTAATGTACTTTTACTTAAGTAGAATTTTGAATGCAGATATTTTACCTGTTAGAGTATTTCTAAGCTGTTACTTCTACTGCTACTTTTACTTAAGTGAAAAACCTGAATACTTCTTCCAACACTCAATATCCAGTTGAGATACATGGGAATCTGTCAGCTTGTAGTCACATATACAGCAATTGGACTGTAGTTGTCCACTGATTGAAATGTGCACACAAGCACATAGCAGAGGACTTTGTGTGCATACAGTGTGTGTGTGTGCATGTGTGTGCGTGCAAGACCAGGAGAAAGGATAGAATAAAAAAAAAAAAGAGGACACTGCGTGATTGATTAGCAGTGAATTTATCTCCCAGGCCAGCACATTGAAGCCCTGATAAACTCACCAGCACACAAAGGGCCCCAATGCCAGCATGAAATTCACTCTTAAAAGCACCTAGACTTCCATTGTGAAAGAATAAACAGCCTCACCGTGGTCAGAGAGAGCAGATCCTTTAATCTAGACAGACTTGAGCGCAGGAATGATCCTTCAGATCACAATGGATGAAAGAATAAAGGAGGTCGGCCTCTGCTTCCCTGTCTCCACACAAATAAACAAAATAGAATATGTGGATATGAGTAAATAACAGACCAGAAGGCTCTAATCTTTTCAAAAATGCATAACGGGAATGCTGACGTAGAGGCAGTGACAACCCAACACAACCAGTTCTCCATATGGTAGTAAAGCCGGTTCCTCCTGTTCACAGCACACACTCCCCTCCATTCATCTGGCTTTGGTTTATTTCTCATTTTCAGATCTAATTTGGTTTAATTCAGGCTTACATAGGTTTAATCTGCAGATGAAAAATGTGGTCTGACACTTTATTTGGCTGCCACGGATGTGCTCTGGATGGCCAATCTTTTTAATGAAGCTTTGCGAGGGCGCAGCATCCCCGCATTACTGACACAGTCACACTTGAGACAGATTGGGAGTCAGTAATAAGCTCTGCTGCGCTGTGCCGCTCAGGACAAAATTGATGTGTAGAGATTTCACCTTTCAACATCTCTCTGGTTTGGGCTTTAGCATTAAGCACTCCACTGTGCCGATGACGCTCCCAAAACAGGTGTTTACATCCCTTTTCCTGTTCCGTGAATGATCGTTTACCTTAATGGTATTTGTCATTTAAGACATCTGATAATAAATACCATCCCAAGTCAGGGCTGGAGACTTAACAGTGATTTGTGGCAAGTATCAAGTGACTATTAGGAATAAATACAGTATGGTGTATGTTTTGTATGATTGTATATCAGTTTAGGAGGCTGTCTGGGTTTTGGGAGATGGAGCTATGACATGTCAGCATTGAGGCATTCATTGTCATTCAGCTCAATAATTTGGATGGTTGCCATTATTATGGATATATTGTGCGGTTCACCTTTAGAAAATGTGAATTACATTTTTGAGTATTGTGACCAGCTTTATCTAACGGGTAAGCTGACAGTAAACCACATATGTATGTGCTCCCTGTGCTTGTTTATCACCTGCTATACACGGTGGTTAAAATGATGATGGATTGCCTCGGACGGAGAACACAAAGAGAATACATAGTCAGAGTCCCATGCCTTTTTCAAGCTAGCCCCTGTTCCATTAGCCTCATTTATATATTGTATATTCAGTAGAAAGTTTCTTTCATCAATGCTACAGTTTAGCAGACTGGAAAGATGTATGTGAACAGCCCATTGGTGTTTCAGCATGTCCTCATATACAACATTTATGGTCTGAGTTTTTACACAGTTAGAGAAAATATTTAAATGCTCTCATCAGCTGGGGGCTAAGACATCTGTACAGAGCATTAATAATAAGTTACCTAATTTTCAAGTGCTACATTTACTGCATATTCTGTTGCAATGCGACTTATACACCTTCCTTGAATGAATGGCTGCATGAGAATTTTTCTTCAGCTCTGAAGGACAAACCTTTCTTCTGGGACCTGTACTTGCACTACATGGGCACTGAGGAGGCCTAAAGACACATTTTCAGGCTGATGGATGTTGCCCAGTAAAAGGATCTATAGAAACCATTGTATCTTTGTATCTGGTGTATGTTCTTTTTAACACTGGGGGACCCATAAGGCTGCAACTGAGGACTATTTTCATTATCGAGTAATCTGTCAGTTATTTTCTTGATTAATCATTTGTTCCATAAAGATGTGAGAAAACAGTAAAAATAAAATTCCCATCACAATTTCCCAAAGCCAAAGTTGACCTATACAAATATCTTGTTTTATCCGACCAACAGTCAAAAACCCAAAGATATTTTGTTTGAGACCATAAAAGAAACCCCCCCCCCCCCAGCAAATATTCACATTTGAGAAGCAGGAAAGAGTGATTTTAAAATCACTTAACAATTTCATCTATTATTAAAAAACCTGTTGGTTAATAAACTAATTGTTCCACCTCTAGGGACTTACAGTACATAATGTATGGTTAGAGATAAATTGGTTATTAAATGTATTGATGACAACAAGCTTACTCCTTCCTTTAATTTATTTATATTTATGATTCCTCTTCCCTTCCTCTGTTATGTCAAAGAAGTTCAATAAAAATAGTAATGAAAAAAGATAACAAACATGTCATTGCTTTATCTTGGTTAAAATGACAATGTGCGTAAATGTTACTATCCAGTACCTTAGATTAGAGTATAGACCAAAAACCTCAGCATGTTCAGTTTATAGTGATGAAAGAAGCCCTCAGTTGGAAAACACTTTGAGTACCGAAAGCCACTGGAACACAAGCTAACACTAAGCGACGCAGTAGTTTAGCTCTCTGTTGCTGCATTATCCCTTCATGGTGTTTTTATTGTCTGGTATCCAGTGAAAAGACTTTGCCAAATGTCGCATCTGCAGCCGAGAGAGGCACAAATTTGCTCCGTGCGTGCCTCGAGGATGCTGATGTGCCGCTGATGGCTTGTGCAACTGGCATGGTGTTCAAAGCCAGCACTAGTCTTTTGAAGTCGGTGCCTAACCCCTTTGAATTGCTTGCTGTGACTGAGAAGCATCAGGGAGATATGGCCTGATCAGGGGCTGAGAGCATGACTAAACACTCGATTCTGCATCCACATACTGTACTATCTCGTGTGGATGGAGACGCACAGTTTGACCTGAAAGAACTGTATTCTCTCTTCGGCCTCTGTGTCAAACTTATTCAGATTTGGCTATAGAAATGCTTTAGAGAGAGGGTGTGAACGCCTTATTAGTTTTCTCTGTCTGAGAATTACTTTTCTGGCACCAGTGCTAATGCATGCCATGTAGTCTAATACATTAGTGGCAGTCATTTGGCCCAAGGCAGTAGAATGGGGATTTTATGGCTTTTATGATCTGAGGATTTTATTATCTGGCTCACTCTGGATAATATGATGTGTGCTCTTTGATTCCCCTGACCTCAGGTTGGTGTAGTTAAATACGACCAGCTTCAGTGTTTAAATAGATTTAAGATGATATGGATCCAATTCCTGAATGGACACTAGTGAAAGTTATTTCTTAAATGTTTAACTTTTAGCACTTTGTTATCTGTGTGGGGAAAAGCAGTTTTGATTAAGCGCTCCTGCTGTCAAAGATAAAGAAAGGTTTATCAGTAGCAGTGAATGCTACAGTATTTCCAATGTTTATCTGAATGCTTTGATTGAGCTCTTGCCTTCAGAGAGAAATCCTCTTTGCATGAAAGGGGATTAAGACTATCATCTCTCTATCTTGTCCAAAGACCAAGGTGTTGCTTTACTCCTGGTAATCCTGGTGAATGATCACCTTATTCTCTGATGAAAGGTGACTTTGAGTCTTCTGTTCTGAGTGGGCTGAATTGAATGTTCTTTTAATGCTCTTTCCCTACTTAGAATGACAAGAATTAATAAAGGACTAAATAAAACTCTTTACATAGGATTGGTTACATTTTTATCTGACAGAAATAAGTAAATAATTGAAAAGCAGTTTGTGATACCAAGCTAGAGTGCTAAAATAAAGCTTTGAATGTTATCTCTATGGCTGCTATTGAGATTACAGAACCAAGTAACAAACACCATAAGAAATATCAAGTATGCATAATTTCTCTTCATGGGCAATAGATCGCTGGTACTTGTTTGTCACATACGTTTGCTAGTAAACAGCTTTTTTCATTGTGAGAAATACCTCAGTGTTGAGTTGTTAGGGACTGATATCTCCCATCCATATCCAGGTGCTCTTGTACACTGAGCCCACCAATAAATACAGCCCACTTCTAACGCATGAACACTGAGATATGGTGTCCTCTGAGTTCAGCTCTCTCCGTTCGTGCAGATACTGTAGTCCCACCTCCATGCTTACTGTGCTGGAACAAGCTATCTTAATGACATGCTAATTGATTTAGTGTAGCACAGATAGCAGTAGGCTGGCACACCGTGATAAAGCAAGAGTGAGTCGAGCTATTGGTTCAGAAGAGGACAGGAGACTCATCAAATGCCAACGGGCTCATTCACTCTATTTGAACACAATTTTACACTGCAGTACCCCAGGGTGAAGCATGGAGACCTTTACTGTGGAGGTGTTTTGGAGGTGTGTGTGTTCGTCCAGCACATGACCGAGTAAAACCGCGTCAAGTTCAGACAACACATACGCACGCACACACATAAGAACCCTCTGCCGTGTTGTCTCATCAGCCATTAATTATGTAGTCTATCTATGGCCTGCAGAAACGGATAGTGGATGAAAAACATTATGACCACTCCAATGTCCTCTCACTCACTTGTGCTGATATTAAGCCATAAAGTCTGGGACATGCAAATAACCTTGGTTAGCATTGCCAGCGTAATTAACTGCTTATTGAGAAGAAGAAAAATGTTCAGAGTTGTTTGTTAACGTAACTATATCTCCCCTTCAATAGCATTTTATTACATCTGAAAACAGTCTCAAGTCTGAATCCTCTAAGTCACAGGCAAGTGAATTCTTTTTGAATCCCTTTTCCCTGAATGTATGTAAGTTCAGCTTTTCACAGTTTTAATTGACAGAAGTTATATAAAACAAGGTGAATATAGAGAACTTACATTTTGTTCTGACAAACTTTTTTTTCAGCTTTTAAACAGCTGAAAACATTTTGGAATTTTGCAGGGCAAGTACTTAATAGGCTAATTATGGTAAATAAACAGATATTTACCTTGCATTCACGCAGTAAGCAACATGATTTCCAAGTCACCAGAAGTCCATTTATTGTACAGCTTAGTGACCGGAAAAAGATGGTTGATGTGTAGTCAACAAGCTTGTTAGTTTGTTGCAGCTCAACTACAAAATATGAGGTGGAATACAATCCCAGCATTGTAATTCTTACAGAGAGAAATATCTCAAAAATAAAGATGAAAAATGAAGAACATATGGGGCAATGTACTATAACATAATGAAAGGCAATACCTACAGTACGGAGCAACAAAATGTCCGACCTTCCTGTGAGGTCACTACTCATGCAGTGGCAGCCTTTTTCACACTTGGTCATTATCAGCCAGCCCATCAACAAACTTACAGCTTACAGTGTGAAAATTGGCCAACAGGCTACAGTGTGTCTGTTTCTGTATGGGGAGCATGGGAACCGATGTTGAAGGGTTGAAGCTTGGTTAAGGACGGAGGGGTGGAGACCACCGCGGTGATTACTTTCGCTGTTGCTGTGTGATTGCACGGTATCTGGCATGTGATTAGGGGGAATGGGCCGTATCTCTCACCATCTCAAAGGGGGATCAAATCAGCCTCAAAGCCTGGCTTCAGGCGGTGGTGCATTTGAAAGTCAATCTGTTTTATTTCTAAGCATAAATTACTTGATCAGGACATTTTTTGCCCAAGGTTGTATTCAAGCATAAGGGTTGGCACTGAAAGAGGTTCTAGTGTTTGCATATGTCATTTCACACGTCATCAAGTTGATAGGTTGTATTTCTGCATGAAATTTACAACTTGGCCAGAATTACAGACACATTTTGCCTGTGCTCATAGTCACTTCCTTTTCTCTAGGAATTCCATTCATAAATCTACTTAAAACCAAATGATAAGCTAATAACCTTTGGCACAGTCTTTGTACAAACCAGCAGTATACTGAAAGGTGAGTAATGCCCAATTGATTCGGAATATAAAAGACCATAAAAGGGTGTAAATGCTCTTCAAAGTTGTGTTAAAGGCTGAAGCTGTGGTTCAGTTCTAGTCGTGCTGAGTTCTGAAGCGCTAATCCCCCATGCAGTTTGCCTTTTCTAAGAGACCTTTTTTTTTATTGAGCTGCAGGCAGAGAGCTGTTTAAAGCTGTAGGCCAATGTGCATCATTACCAGATGAGATTCTCTCACAGCCTTTGTTTTACCCCCCTTATATCTAGCAAGCCTTTAAATTATGTAATTGTTTGGCCATTACCTTCACTGATGAATGATCTTCACAGTGCTGATTGACAAGGGCGTCTGTCTCTGTGGGACACAGCCAGCAAGGCTAGCACAGTAGGAGTGGTACATGCTGTAACTCAACAGGGCTTCCGAGATAAGGCTGGGCACTGAGGTCAGGTCTACATGGTAGAGGAGGGTGATGGCTAGAACAGGAGGCACTCGCTGCGTGAAGGCTGCAGGGCTAGAATTTGGATAGAAGATGATTTAGTGTATAACTCACTATTCTCTTAGTATAAGCCTGTGTGCTCTTAGTAACTTGACTAAAAGGAAACCACATACTTATAGCCCGAGTCATCATGTCACCTGCTGCATGAAAAGTTTTTAGACCCTTTTCATCTCTGTGAAGTGTAAGATTAACTGTACAGATGAGCTCAGGGTGGTGAAGGTGTAGGCAGGCGTGACAAGGCCTGGAGACAACTAAGTGTGTTTACGCAGCATTACTATGCAAATGAAAAAAATAATTAAATAAAGCGGCTTACTTTTTATGATGTTTATAACGGCTGTGTATGTTAACAGTGTGACCCAAGCCTGAACCTTCGTCAGAGCTGTCTCCTCTTTGCCTTGTGCGATGCTCCCAGACCAGACACTATCTGCTGGCCTGCCGTATTCCCAGACTGTCTGAAGTAATCAAAGGAGGGCAGCATTAATTGCTTGACCCTGGCAGAAAGCCAGGTGGTCTGGGATGGGTCATCACCTGCCCGGGGAAAGGTCAACCCTCATTCTCTCACTCTCTCAACCCTCCTTTCTTTCCCCTCACCTTCTGCCACATCCAAGCACCAGCAAGTTGCGCTCCATACTCTCGAGGGGGGCTGCAAAGTCACCTCAGCCAAATGCCCGTCTGATTTTCCATGCAGCAATGCATCTAACCTCAAAGAATAATAACATTCCATTTGAAATAATAGCTGCCACTGGAATTGGGCCTGCCCACTTTCCATAAACCTATTTCAGACAATGGTCCCATTCCTATAACACAATGTATGTCTCGATACCCCGGCATAAACATCTTAGAAGGGGCTGTTCCAGGAAGGGCAGCGGTTTGTCTGACTTATGGCTGATACATTCATCAGGCTCGTGCCAACTCAATGTCACACTGTCAAAAGGGAGCATGTGGCATTCTATCACCATGAGAGGCTGTGACAGAACAAGTCCTTTTCCATTACCCTCTCTCAGGGCAATCTCTGATATTGCCTCTCTGCTCTGCCGTAATGCTGCTTATTTCCATTGTTTGCACTGGTGGATTCCGTATTGCTGGGTTTCCCTCTCAGGGCCTTAATCAGTGTGACCCTAACCGCATTTGGGCATTACTGTGTCAGTAATGTATTGAAGACTGTGGAGCTGCTCCCCTCATTTTTTCTAAATAACTGTGAGCCGTACCTATGTTGCGTATTTATTGTTAAGCCTACTTTATAATTCAGTGTGAAATATTTTAATGGGGTAATAAAGAGTATTTCAATTTTAAATCGATAAACAGGGCTACATAAATCCTGTACACTCACCTGCTTTCTCATTACAGGCAGACTACGGTGTCAGGGCTCAAGGGTCTTCGATCTGCAACTGCCTAAATTCCTCTTTCTCGTTTAATAGGCTGGCAAAGGTTTCTTCCTCCTTATCCCAGACATATTGAACAGAGCATCTGATGCGCCCAGCATTTCCTAGAACTCTGTATTCTTTGTGTTTCCTATTTTTTATTCAGTGGAGGCCGTTAAGAAGCTGTCGTCCTGTAGAGTGGTCCCTAGTATTCTCCTCGCCTGGAGCACTGAATTACTATTTATGCGCTGAACTCTGACAGCACACCAGAGTCTGTCCCTGCTCAACGAGCATAGCAAAAGCAGTGTTGCTATGAAGTTTTACTTGTCTTCTGCTTTTATGACTTCCTCTTGGTGGAGCAAAAGGTGGACTGGAGTGCAGTGGGGTTGAGTAACGTGTATGAAAACCGTATGTTATCAGAGGCTGTGGCTTGAAGAAACTGAACAATAAAGGCAAAAATAATATCCATTTTTGACACACCCTCAACTTTCTTCCAGTTCCTTTACTAAGCTTAGACAATCTTTAAATCTCATGTCCAGTACCAGCTTGTCTCTTCAACTGAAACAAATAAATGGGATTTGTGCCTACCGGTATTTTTTAATCACTGTTAACAGTCTCTCCTGAGTGCTGAAATGAAAATGTACTCCTTCATGAAGTCATCGGAATAGATTTGTTCACAGTTATGGGATAAAAAGCACTCTCGCTCTGTAATGTGAACACCACAGATAGTTTTTCATAAAAGCTTTGATGGACATCAAATCTAATCTGAAGAATACAGAGCCAAAGTATTCTGGCAAATCTGGTACGATTTTATGCTTTTGATGCCCAGTGATTCTGCTTTCTCATCTGAAGAGGGCAAACCTCAAGCTGAGCAGACAGGATTTTCTCAAAGAATGAGGTTATACTGCAGACATTCATTCTCCAACGGGAACTATTGATTAGCTCACATGTCTGTCTGGCTATGGGAGTTTTCAGCACTTTCATGTCAGAGTTTTCTGTCAGATATTTGTCCTTGCTCGTAAAACCCAGAAAGTTCATGTTGTAAGTTTAATGTCACTTGCCTTTTCCTTGTTGCTGGAGGCTGTAAATGCAAGATGGCACATAGCCATATTTTGTCTCGTAAATTTTGGAAATGTCACAAAAAGTTAAATGTAAATGAGACGAATTCCCCCTTAGACGTGTTAAAGAGAATAAAAAGGCCTTTTAAATATGAGAAATCACAACCTTTGAGAAAATGGCAGTCTTTGAAGAAAATAGATTCTATTAATTGCATTGGGGAAATGTTTAATGATGTTCGAATGTGTTTTCATTTACATATGTCTCTTCAGAATTACTGAAGACACGTTTCTGTTCATGCATTGTGATTTTAATTTTTATTATGATCATAAATATAAAAAAGGCTTAAAAGAGGGTTAAAATAGGGTTTTGAGAAATCTTTTTTGCCACTTTTATAAGAGTAGTCAAAGGAGAGAGGTAGAAAATTACATGTTCTGTGATCATTGTTTTGCTGTAAATTGTTTTTCTGTTATGAGACAGGATTGTGCTGCACTGCAGGCATGAAATACCAAGATTCATATAAAGCAGGTTCACCATAACGAACAAAGGCATTTGGGATAAATGGACTCCACTGAGCCAAATGGGATAATGAGTTATCATGGATATACTGATAATCACGCTGACACTGAGATTTGAAATTATTAATTCATTAGAAGTGCCTGTAGTACCTGTAGTTAGCAGGTAAAAACCTATTCTCATGCTGGTATGCTGATACAATAATACCAGTACTTATCAATGCTGCATTATAATGTGACTGATATAAATGTAGAGAAGCGTAATCAGCCATATGCCCATGTCTAATACTGTTATTGAAGTGTAGTGAAGATCCCTGTCAATGCAAACTTGTGAAATGCTGTATGAGGTTTAGCTTAGTTTGGCTTCTGGCAGGGAAGCCTGTGCTGTAGTTCAAAGCATAACAATTATGAAATATGCTGTCAGGTTGGCTCTCACACTCACAGCCAAGCTCTTGGTCTGAGATGCTGTCCTGTATATGATAAAACAAGACGGGATGTAATGAAGATCGACAGACTGTCTGAGCCATGACCTTCAGAACACACGGAATACTCTTGAACCGACTTCACTCTCCGAACACTGTTTAGAAGGGTTCTTCTCTCTATCTCTGACACATCCTCAGATGTTTCAGAGCATGCTGTTTATGTGACTCTGGCTCCAGACTGTAGAGAAACTCTTTACACAGGCCTTGTTTAAGAAACTACAATGCAAAATAATTACCCACTTTGTGTCTGCCGCTCTTGGGGCAAACTGAATGACATTAAAGTCTGAGCACTGGGTAGCTTCAGCACAGGCACTTTTTATCCTCATCTGACAGACAGATTGAGAGAGATCTCTGGAAGGCTTTGAGCTTTTTTGCCATTTTGAGTTCTCTCAACACGACCTGAAAAGACCCCTTTCATTCTCTCTCCCTTCATCAGCCAGCCAGAGGTTGGACCATAACCAAGTTCAGCATGTCACATCATCACTGTGCCCTGCTTTTGTCTAAACATGCTGCTGACAGAGTGCTCAGTGGCAGCTCGTGGTCTGGCTTTAGCAGGGAGATGGTTTCTTAATGGAGCTAACAAAGACGTCTTTCAAGGTTTGGTTTAAGTATGGCCTCTGCCTACATTTACAGTATGTGTGTATATGTGCATGTTTGTGCATCTACGCTTGTTTATGCACAGTACAGCAGGATACTGCTGTATTACATTACATGGCATTCATCAGTCTCCATTTGCAATAGGAGTCGATTCTAAATTGGTTCAAGCTAGCAGAACGTCAATTTGAGTCATACAAACAAATCGTTTTTTCTGGGTGCATGCTGGGCTTCGCATTGTAGGCCTGAGAGGGCTGCATCATCTGACAGCTTTGTGGTTTCTTCTGACAGAGCAGACTTATGTCTCTCATCCTCTGTGCAGCTTCTCTGAAGGCCTGTGCTACAAACCACAGAGACTACAGAGCTGTTGGCATGGTATCACACTACACAGCCCTCACACTCATGTTTGACTGGCAGCAGCCAACCTCTGATTTCCGTGTTTCTGCCACCGTGAAATCTGGCTCTTAGCAGGTTCTTGACATGTTTGATGTAGGGAATTTATGGTTTATTGTAAGTCTGCAACTAGTGAGGACTAATGTTTCAGTCTGTGCCTTTGAATTGTATAATGGCTGTGTGCATCAGAGGGGATATTTCTCTATAATTTGACTTTGAGTTTAATTTTAGTTTTTTTCAACTCTTGAATCAGTAACATTACAACATTTTGCTGGGTCAGAGTATTTTACTGTCACAAGCTATGGTCCTATGTTTGTAGGTACAATTGGCTAATATGGAGATCAAGCTGTTTCATTGTCACAAAAGAGCTCTGAGATGACACCCACTGAATTTGTCTCACAGTCATACCTCAGTGTAGCATTCATCTTGGGGTTGCAATTCCAGGAGGGGTTTGAGGAGAAAATTAAAAAGAAAATTAAAAGAATTTCAATTAAGTGATTTGCTGAATTGGAGGGAAAATGGCAGTGATGTGGAAAAGGCTTTTAATCTTGGTGAGCCACCTCTTGTTCCATTAACCTCATATCCCCTGCTTATCTCACTAATCATTCCTCCCAATGGCAGCAGTCTGGTGATTTTTAATGAACCCATTATGTCCAAATTCAGTCCACCAGGACTGGCAGGCACACCATACGCTCACGAAGTGGACTGGAAACAATCAAAGTACAATCAGGCCCTCGTGATGATGCTGCGGCCCAGTTAGAGACGGAGAAAAATTGCTCACAAAATGGCCAATGTGGCTTGCGGGTGGTCAAAAGCCTGCAGCTGGGAAGGGAAGACAAATAATGTGCTGAGAAAACTCTAGAGTTTCTCTGCCTGCGAGAGGAGGCAGGGCCTCAGAGTCGTCTATGTCAAGCTGTTTGCATCATTACAATGTTGTCATTGTTAGTGCTAGATATGCATTTGTGAATCATCTGCCCAAGAGAAAAACACATGACCGCAAGAAAGAAGCTTAGAAGCACAAAGAGAACCTCCAGCTAAATGTAGTCTTCAGTGCAACACCGCCACTGTATACCAATAGTTGAGTGTGTCATAAAGACAGAACAGATGAACAGATGTAAATAATAGTGCTGATGACAGAAATGGCTGCTGTTACTGTTTGACAGTCAGGTGGAAGTGTTTATAATATTCCGTGAACAGAAAAGAGGAGAGCTGTACTGCAGATGTTGATGATGTTGGCAATGTGTTTATGGGATTACAAGGGACAGAGACTCCACCCTCTGTCTGTTTACTGTACAATTCATCTTCAGCATCCCCACCTCTGTGCATGTTTTAATCTCCTGTTCTGATGTGGAGCTCTGTGCTGCTGTGAGGGCCAGCACACTTCAGCCTTACCGCCTGCAGTAAATAGCAAGGCTAAACACATTTGTAGTTATTTTTCCCATGCAACTCTTGTCTCCGCAGACAGCCCGTGATTTTCCTTTGTTGCATGTTGTGGCTTGGATGTGCATTCCACTTGTTCGATTGATTTCTGTAAACATTTATGGCAAACTTCAAAAGGTTTCAGATGACGCACACTGTATTGCCAACAGGAGCGAGGACTCCTTTTTGGTTTTGGGGCTCAATAATTAAGGGGGTGTTTTATGAAAATAAAGGCTGTGTTTTATTGAGGTCACACAGGAAAAGATTACGCAGTCTGTGTGATGACTCAAAGCAAGTGTTCTCGCCTAATTAATGTTCAACAGCTATTTTAATAACTGAATGTGTATATTGCATGTGTGCACAATACGTAGCCCTTATAACATATTAATTTATGGTAGGTCTTCTAATAGAGATGCCTTTAATTATATATGTGCTTTCTTTTGGTATGATCATGAACTAAAGAAGACTAAGAGGAAGTACTCTTACCCTTGTTCCATAAGTTATTAAATGATGAATAGTTGATCACACAAAATGCATTTAAGAGATTCTGGTCAAGGCTGTCAAGAACATTTTTTTATTTGATTCCATTTATTTTCTCTGGCCCATCAACTGTATTAAAGTCTCTACACTGCAATAGTTAGAAGTGATGGTTAAGTTCTGTAGGGAAACGCTTAACCTTTTTGGCTTTTTCACCATTCCAAGGATTTTCAGATTAATTCTGTCTGAGTGGGTTGAAGCAAAATGATCAAATACTGTTCATTAGCTAACTTTATAGCAATAAATCATTTGTACTTGTGTAATGTACTAAGAACCCCTTAGTCCTCAGTACATTACACACATCTACTTTCCTACTGCAGGCCACCATGTAGAAAACTCACCTTTTTGAAAGGCTGTGAAACCTAGAAAATGTGTCGAGCATCAGAATGACTAAAATATCAAGTCTTTTCAATAGCATCAGCAATTTTTATATATAATTTATAATCCCATGTTACTTTCAAGCTCGCTAAACAGCTCACTTTCGACTATAATCTTTTTCATCTGCAACTCCCGTCACACTTTGATCATAATTTTCTGCCAAATCTAAAGCTCTTTTAAGATACAAATAAATACTCTTTGCATTTACTTTACATTTACTAAAATGACTTGAGAACACATTACATAGGAGAATTTATTTATAGATTCAAAAATGATCTTTCATCATCTGCATTCGACAAGGCCATTCAATTGCTACAAGTGTATGGAAATAATCATGCATAATCATTCGCCAGCATGTGGTGCAACCGATTGGTATGGTGTTTGAGTTGTGATAAGACGTAGTGCTGTGCCTTTTGTCATTATTCACGCTCCCAATCGATTCTCCACTATCCCATCCAATCGGGTAACTTGACTTTTATCCATAATTAAAGCTATCTACATGCAAATCAGCGAAAGTCAGTCATTTTAAATTTTTTGTTGCAAACACAAAGTAATAAAACATGCACATGCCCACACACATGCACTCAAAACCCATTTACCTTTTTGTCAAGAGATCAAACAATCATATCACTGATTAAGACTTAATGTAAATTGCAAATGTTAATGTGATCACTTTTGTATGCTAATTTTCTATTTTTCTTGCCCATTTCCATGTTAAGTAGCATTAATTTAACATTCTGGCAATGATTTTCTAGGGGTTTCCCTGTTTATCAACCCACAGCTCCATAATGGTAAATATTATCACTGTTAAGTATGTTTTTGTGTCTCTCCTGTGGCTGGTAATGACAATGAATTTATCTCATCAACCCATGTTCACCTCTAGTGGCAAAACGTTGTGGGTCGGTTTTACAATCTATGATAAATTCGAGAGACGTTAACATCTGCAACAACTCCTACCCAAACCATGCGTACATGCTGTTTTTTTCAAAAGAAGGTAATCAATGTTCAACATTCAACAACCTAGTGGCCATTGTAGTTAGCATTGAGAATGTTTTGCCTGCCTAAGGGATAATGAGACACTCACTATGCAATACAGTACGAACCAGCTTTAAAACGGCATATTGAGTTCACTGTATTTTTCTCACATGAAAGCATATGCCTTTCCTTGTACATTATATTATTGTTTTCAGCTTCCACATCAGTGAAGAACAATGTATGCTGACCAACACATTGATGGGAGACATCATAGAAATGTTAGGAGTCCACTTACAATTTTTTAAAAACTTAAATTTGATACTTTCCTATTTTTATGTGAAAGCTAATCTTGTAATATAGAGAAATTAATTGATTTTTGGGCTCCTGGTCTAATAATGCAGTCTAGGGAGCAGAAACCTGGAACCTTTGAAACCTCTCCAGTGTTCCCAGTCCAATATAGTCGCTGTGTTACCTGAGTATAAGAGTTGATTGTGAGATCTGTATGTTCCCTGGTGTGTGTTTGTGTGCATGTGAATGTATCTTTTATGTTTTTATTTGTGTTTCTGCCTTGTTAAGTGTTTATTGTCTGCTGTATCCATATTAATTTTTGGTAGCTATTATTGCAGCTCATTTGAGGTTGAGTGTGTGACAGGAGAGAAGGTGCAGGAGGCTGTATGTGTAGCACTCATATCAAGTTCACACACACCATTAGAAGCATCCAAATAGCACAACATGAGTGCAGAAAAGACATTAAATGCAAAATATTAATGGATTAGTGAGTGATTTTTTTTTTCTTGCCACTGTGGTATTCTAACTGTAGTGTCGATTTGAAACCTGTCCTCATTCAAAACTCTTAAACGGTTGGACGTCGGTTAACCTCTTTGCTTTATGCTACATTATACACATATATCCACATTTGCACTACTGATGACCACAACTACCACACCTCTCAGTTTACTTTGTTTGCTACAATTAATATCTTAAATCTGTCTGCATTTGCGTGTCTGTTTCCCATTTTTGTCATAGCCTGCGGGCTGGGTTATGACACATGTACTCATCCACAGCTGACAGGGTAACAAGACGATATGCTCCAGCAAGCAGAAAATACAGCACTATTTATTTATTCATTCATTTTAAAGCAAGAGTGCGTGCTTGTTACAGCTTGATTTCTGTCCACACCACATCAGTGTATTCACCACCCTGCAAAACTAGTGTGAAGAAACGGTCTCTGACCTGAGATGAATTTCTATGAGGGCCTGAATTAACAAGGCAAAGGTTAATGTTATTGTAATTATCAGTCTTATTATGGAGTCTTACGGGAGATGATTTCCTCATCACTGAAGAGCCTGTGTGATCACCTCTAATGCATTAGACTAATAATTAGATTCAAACGCTGCCTTTTTCATACTTTACTAATACCAGTGCCACCCAGTTTGTCACTGCTATGCCTATTTCAGGGGTCAAAGATGTGAGCGCCCGCTAAATGGGAATTGAGTAATGACAAACACATCAACATGGAGGCACCAACATGCATGCTGAAGCCCCATGGTCACTTAACAGTGTCCCTGCAGCTTGTTGAGTCACACGTAATTATCATGCATGGTTTGTCTCATCAGGCCAAGGTGTTGAGGTGTAAAAATGGCCTTGGGTGAGTTACAGCAGTGAGGCTGAGACTTCCCAAATGCCCCAGGGGCGATGGAAAGGAACTGAAATTACTGTCCAGCACAATACATCATCTTGTTATGTTTACCCATCACCCACAACCAGTGCGAATGGTTTAGGGACAAACCAGCCTCACATTCAGGGGTGTAATGGGATATTCTTAGACATATCTGTCACTGCAAATAATTTATGGCAAGGAGTTCTTTTAAAGGTAGCTGTATGAGATGAAATTACACTTCGATATTTATTTGACAGTCTCTAGCCAAGCCAACATTTTCTGTAGCGGGAACGACACCAATGGTACACACAGTATATCAGTCCCACGATAGGAGTGTGACTGGCCCCTCTGGAACTGCTCTCTTTGCCACTGATTACAGCCAGATGGGCACTATGTGTTCGTCAGAGTTAGTGTGTCAGAGCGGTGCTGTCAGGGAGGCTAACCCTGACTGGATGGCTCGCACTGTTTGCCGCAGGTGCCCTGACTGGTGCGTCCATCATCGCCTCCCCTCCCCGTAGGCAACTTAAAACTGCAGAGTCTGCACAAAAAAAGCCCTGCTGTGATTCAGAGCTCCAGACAGAAGCAGCTGTGATGAATCAGACCTGAGGGCCCAGACCTCAGTAGTGACCAAGACCAAAGAATTTGGCCTAAAAGATGTATGAAATGCATCTTTGTGCGTGTGTGTCTGCGTTTGTAAATCCAAATCAGGATGTCACTTATGTGTGATGGAGTGTCAGAAAATGTGTGGTAATGTTTGCTATTAGACCAAGGATCTTATTAACAGGCGTCTCACCAAGCATCTCTCAGTGCAGTAGCTTGGAGCCGTTTCTGTTGAGATAAATTTATTGGCTCATAATTCAGTGGAGGTGAAACACTATAGTGAAAATAATCTCATACACTTTTTTAATTTGCATCACGCTGGGAATTGTCACAGTTACAGATGATGCTGTGTGAAACCACCAGAGTCTTGTTAGGTAGAGTTGTGTGAGGGCTGACATGATTTGCATTATTCAGAGCATACTGCATAAGTGTGTGTTAGCTCCTGTCACTCCACAAGGGCCCAAGGTGATCTCCCACAGTGGACTAGTGGCTCCCTGTGCAGATCCTCCACCAAGGCCTACTTCGCTTAGACAATTAGAGACAGCTACTGTTGCCCGTGGAAGGAAAAGATCAATTCTCAGGCTTCTTACAGGTCCTTCACCATGTCACTGAAATGCTGGATGGAGGAGAATACTCATGGGTGAATCCTGCCCTCAGTGCTTTCTTTTCTATTTTCCCTCATCATAAGAAGCTACTCATTTAGGGTCTATTTCATATCAGAAGTGGCTCTAACTGAAAAGGGCAATTGTTTCATCACTTCACAATTAAATCTTTCTTCCAAAAGAAGAAAGTCAAGGGAAAGGCACTGCGTTGGCATCAACCAGTGTTTCTTTTCTGAATGAATCACTGTATTAACATGACATTAGCAGCACTCGGTGCTCAGCTTTTCTTCACCTCAAAGACAAAGCTGTGGCAGAAGAATGAGTCGGTGGAGCTCAAGCTGCCAGGGAAAGCTGCGTGATTAACCAATCCCAGCTTCCCATCAGTGAGACCCAGACGTCGCCAGTAGCCCCGGGGCTGGTCAGACCCGAGTTAGTTCCAAGATTGTGACAGAAGGTGCTGCCTCTTCTTTTCTGCGTATCTAGCCTTTCACACCTTCTTCTGCTCCACCTGTTCACACGCCTGGCCATAGCAGGAACATATGCCAAATCACATGCCTGCAAATTTGGTGAGAACCTGAACCAATCAGGAGGTGTGCGTGTGCATGTGAGAGAGATCTTGGGTTGGTCCTTTTTCCACCATGGTGCTTACCCACTTAGTGTGACTAAATAATAAACCAGGGAGACAGGGCAGAGTGCCCGCCTTGATGTGACTCACAATTGATAGTCATAATTATGGAAGTGATTTGTTGCTACCTTTGCCTGGCTAATTGCATTGCTAATAGACATGGTTCCAGCCAACATAAGCATTAACCCCTCTTTGAAGACAGTCTATACGACTATCAGGGGGAGTAGGTTAAGGCAAACATGTCTTTCATCAACATTGTGCCATCAGCTCTCTTTTTCTCTGCATTTTAGCAGAAGCATCTGTGTACAGACTCTCCAAGAACTTAACAGCTGCTAATTTACCAACCATTCTTCTGAACTAGTGTTTAGTGTGAAACATCCCATGACGTCTCTTGAGTATGATAGATGGAACGTGGAGTTGACCAAGGTCATTCCCATTGTCTCTATAAGAGTACAGAGCTTGTTTGTGTGCATGTATACACGGAATTAATTTACTTCATCACCCTGGGAACGGCATCATGGTTATTTGTTGCCTTGAACTTCCTCAGACTACATCTTGGTCTCTCACCCTGACACAAGAGCGGAAAAAAAGAGGGCTTGAAGCAATGCTGTTTCTAATTGGGCCGCTAATCGAATGTCACTCTGAAAAGCCACAAGGAGCTGGATGGATTAAATTGTCCGGGACACAGGTGAGACTGAGATAAAGAGAGGATGGCTACCGTGACAGCAGGACCTGCAGGCCTGCTCTTGCCTTGTCCTTTACTGTTACTCGTACTGTCTCCAGCACAGAGTACAGAATAACGCTATCTGAATTCTGTTAGTTTACACAGTGTGTAGAATACACCTGGGACAGCAAGCTGAAACTATACAGACTGCACTAATCTCTCACAAAACCAACTGTTTGGTAAAAGCTTACCTTACTTCTTGCACTTCAACCAGAGTGCATCCTCCTCACCTTATCCGCCCTTTGTGCTTCATCCAAAACCTCCTCACCACCGTATTGTTGTTGACTATAGAAATGAACAACTAGCATGCTATACACAGTTTACTTACTAATGAATGATTTGAAAATAATAGACCTGGTATCCAAAAAAGATTATTCTTTGATTGTCGTGAATCTTTTGTCTTCATCTAAAACGGAATAAGGTGCAGTTTAATGAGAGCTTAGTGAGAAATAGAACACAAGCAATTAGATTTACTACTTGAAAAACAAGGTCACAGAATATTAGGAGTCTACAACAAAGACAAGAGCAAAAGCTGTTTGTTACCGTTTCGGTGCATATAGTTGAACCCACAAGCAGTAGTTGTACAACATTGATTGACAATAAATAATTTTGAGGTGAATGTGACGACGTACTGTATGTGTTGGATTTGCAGTCACGTTTCCCTGCCAAGCGTTGTGCGTGTAAAGTGCTGTTTAGAATATAACGTACACTACATTACTGGATGTCTTGCGTTCATTTTATTATGCACTTCTCTTTGAATGTGAACAGAACATGCCTGTAGACATGGCTTCACAATTGTGCCATTTTACACAACTGCTTTGACAGGAAGCCAGCCTGATTTTCATTCTACCTTTACTTCATTTAATGGGCAAATTGGGCAAACTGGAATGCATATTAAAGGCAGACAGTGAGTTGAATGTCAAGAGTGACGAATGGAATTTAAAATATCTCCTGCTTTCATCACAGTAAATGCTTTTACCCATGAATGTCATTTTGTTCCCCAAGTTTGCCTTCCGCAAAGTGTGAGTTGACCAAAGCGATATATTTTGTACTGTTGTTGTTTTCCTCTGTGCGTTAATGTAATGTCAGTTCAACGGTCTTGGGAGCTGAGCCACTCATCAGCCAGTACATTCCTTCCTGAGAGTCTGTTCGGTCAGCTTCCAGCATTACTGCTGATAACTATATCAGAGCCACATGAACTTCTTAATCAAAGCGATATCAGAGAGAGAGAGAGTGATGGACGACATCTTTCACTGCCCCCCTTTTTATAGCTAGAGAAAGTCTGATATAGAGTAGACGAGTCTCATCTATTGTAGCTGACAGGATTCAGTTGTTTTCCCCTTTCCATCTAGATAAACATGAATTCATAACTGCCAAAAACATCTAGTAAAAGGTTTTGGTTTTGGATGACATTGTAGAAGAACACTATTGTTTGCAACCTAGCCAAACTCAATGTATTAAGATGCTTTTTCTGGCTCAACTGGCCATGGTAAAATGTAAAGGTATGCTGAACTAAACTTGACCAAAACATTTAATGTATTCGAGAAGGCATCTGAGGGATTTGTTTTTTCGTAGGTCTTTGAGTCTGGTGCCTTTGCAAGAAAGAGTTATGTGAGTTGCACTTACTGAGAAAAAGGGAAGGGCTCTCTAGAGACCGTAAATCTCAAATGTGCATTTTTCTGAACAATGTAATTGTTCTTTGCAATAATCTTTTTTCCATTGTTGAGTTTGTTCGTGTTACATAAAGCATATAAATATTAAAAACAATGAAAAGAATAAGCTCTTAACTGAGTACTGTTATGTAACTCTAACAGCATTTCAGCATCATCGGAGCTGACCCAGCGCAGTAATTCTACAACCTCCACAGCTGCAAGACATTTACAAGCAAACAGTGTCTCAGGTTCAAACCTAATATTCTAGTAAGTACAGAGAAAAGATGTGTTATGTTGGTAAGTGTTGTCAGTTAGTCTGAATGTTTATTTAGCGGCTTGTCAGTCCTAATAAGTTGCTCGGCAAAAAAAGATTTTAGGGGTTTCATTCAAATAATGTGCAAATCTTCATAACATTTTTTTCCTGCCTTACCTGATTACAGCATTATATACCAGTGAACACGTAAGCTGACTGTTTGAACAAACAAGCCATGCTGTACTGCAGGTACCTGTTTAAAGTAATATACTGTAAAAAGATAAGTCATACAGGGTATGAGCTTCACGTGTTTAAATATTCTTCTTCTGGCAAATGTCAGCGTTAAACCCAGTCTTCTCTGGCCTGCTTCCATGTTAGCAGTTAGGCATGAGTGGCCTCTTTGGCCCCAGCACAGTTACAGATGAGCTTTTACCACAGCGATCAAGAGACCAGCAACTCGGTCCTGCTGCGGTGCCCAGGGCAATATGGCGGTGATGACAGCCCCTACAGCAGCAGCAGCCCAGCTGGGAACCAGTCTGCCCGCCATCCCCTGGGCAACCCAAACTAGTGGCTGGCCTCATCCTTAGAAGGGAAGGAGAGAAAAGAAAGAGGCTCCTCGGGCAGGATAAGCTCTGAGGAGCATGTGGTAGAAAGTGGGGCAACTTGGTCACATCTGCAACGGTCACTCTGCCTCCTGATGTCTATCCTCTCTTGCAGTGCTGATCGTAGTGTCTGAATCAGGACAATAACTTAGACCGAATGAATAAAACGGCAGGTATTCAATACCAATTTGAGAAGAAGATTCAGAGACATCAGGCAGAAATCTTGTAGCTCCAGCTCTGAATCTCATCACCACTTCACTGATTCAACGGTGCAGAGGAAAAGGTAGGGATGATTCATCCCTGTTGTGCCGTGTTGTTGTCGTCCTCTGGCGGGCAGTCCTGTCAAGAGGGTTGTAAATCTGTGAGAGGAGGGAAGATTATTTGTTTGGATTTTGTTCAGGCTGACCAGCCAGGCCTATGGTCTGTCCTTGGGTGTTGATCTGTTCCTGAATGGTGGACGCTGTATTGACAAAGTGCTGTGACCAGGGCCCTCACTGTGAGGGGACACTAGACCATTGCCTCGTTGGGACAAACACACTCTGAGGAGCCTTTTTTCAGCATGTTCAGTTCAAAAGTAATTTTCTTGGTATAGTCAGTTTATTTGTCGTGGCTGGTGTATTTGGCCGTTCGTACAAAGTGGAGTAAAGATCACAGCCTGCAGACAAATAGAAGATCAAACAATGTACAATGAAACATAACATTGTGAAGTGTGTACAGACACACACACACACAC
This sequence comes from Gadopsis marmoratus, assembly GCA_036023855.1. NCBI lineage: Eukaryota > Metazoa > Chordata > Actinopteri > Centrarchiformes > Percichthyidae > Gadopsis > Gadopsis marmoratus. The sequence continues at coordinate 53,667 of JAVQJF010028923.1, read as the reverse complement.
ACACACACATATATAAAAAAAAGTCATCCTGCAGAGAGGGAATTGCTCTCTGTCACAGTCACAGCCCCATGAAGGTCAGGGAAAATGGCACAGATGGCCTTTTGCACTAAATCAGCAACTTTGTTGAAGTGTGGTCAAACACTCACACATGGAGTTGATTCACACACTAACCCACTTACACTTTATTCCCCCAACGTCATGTAAAGCCATACACATACATCAAGAGCCCCTGAACAACACACACACACAGCATTACAGCCTTGCTAACTTTCTGAATCTCATGATTTTATAATCACAAACATAGTGGGGGGGCAGCTTTGAAGAGCGTCATTTCAAAATGAAGTTAACTAGGGTTTAGAAAATTACTGATAGAAAATGAACTAATTATGGATTAATATTGACACCACAAGTCACATTTGCTTTTAGTTGAAAATTCATATTTGAGGCCGGAATTGGCCATGTTTTAACTATTGTGGGATTAATTTGAACAGAATCCTAAATTTTTTTTACAGCTATGTCCTCAGATCATTCTTCTAATATGTTGTCTGCTGTTCATTACATTCCGACAGATTAAATTAATATTAAAATCAGGACACCTCAAATAATAGTTCATGCATGTTTGCCACTTAAACACATGATTGTAGGTTATGCACTAAACTGAAATCAGTAAGACTATTCAAATACTATGATGACTTCAAACATTCAATGATTTCTTTGTCACATATTTTCAAAATGTACCATGAAATACGTTGGTGGCATACTCAAGAAGATGTGCAATAATAATAATTAGAATAAGAGTAGAAAATTAGAATTAAAGAATATATAAAGGATTATAAATATATGTAATATAAGCATAAACATGTTAATGTACTTATTTCAATGCATATACAGCTCTGTAAATAATTAAGAGACCAATGCAAAATGATCTGTTATCTGGTTTTGCTATTTATCAGAATGTTTTTGAGTAAAATGGAAAATTTGGAGTGGGCTCTTGATTTTTTCCAGAGCTGTATGTTTTTGTGCTGCACATTCTGGTAACCTGCCTTAACCTTTTCTTACTTTGATCAAATAATAGTGTTTTGTATCATTTATTTGAGCCTGTATGGAGTACAGCTTTACCACAGGTGGTGGATACAGGCAGTAACAGATCATGTGTGAATCATTAAGAAGCATAATAAATTATCTTTTGAATATACATGTGAATAATGAGTCAAACATTTCTCTGAGCTTTTTGTATTGTCGTGTAGCCCATCTGGCACATAATTAGGATTAAACGAACCAAATAGCTTCAAGTGCTATTTTGCCTGAGCCTGATTGTCTCTCCCTCAAGAAAGTGGCATGGGTGTATATAATCAACCTGCTTTGATTTAAGCATGATGAGGTCCTGTGCAGCCTGCTGGTGAGGAGCCCAGGCGCTGTGGTTCAGTGCTGGTGTCAGGGGAGGAAGCGTCATGGCATCATGGTATTGAAGAGAGGTGAAGAAATGGAGTGTGACTGGACGGATATGACAGAAAGTCTAACTGTCACCTGGGGTCCCTGAGGCCCAGCTGCTTCACAGCCGGAGTTTAGAAGAGAGAAACAGTCATTAACCCTGTCACATTGATTCAGCTCTGTTAGCTTGTTTCTTCTGACCCATACTGTGGAATAAAGTGACTGAAAGAGTGTAATGATATCCTTTTTTCTATTGTTGCAGTGTCTACACTCTCTTTTGCTCAGTGTGCTTGTTTATTGTGTCGTCAAAAGCCCAATATATGGTGTTTGTTATTACTGTGACATATTTGATTTTCTCCTCCCTGCATGGCTGCTTTACTGCCTTTTGATTTTCTGACACCTGGGATTGTTAGGAAATATTGGTAGAAACCAATGTTGTGTGATAATGAACGAATCTGCTGTAAGTCATCCTTAGATCTTTCCACTTTTGTCATATTGTATGTCAGTCAGGATGTATGTAGACCCACATATACACATAATACACATTGGCCCTTCCTCTCTCTGAATCCACTGCTTTTCTTATATTGTCAGGATGTTCTCGATTCTTTCTACCTCTCCATCTCTGTCTGCATGCTGTTTGTTCATCAGACAAACCATCTGCTGAAGTTGTGTGTTTTTCTCTGCATGGCGTCCCCTTGGCACACTGCTTCACATGGCGGTGCTCTACCAATTATCTGATGCGCGCGGGATGCCCAGCGTGAGCCGCTGCCCGCTGCACAGGCACAAGTCTGTGTGTTCACACCAGGTAGCCTCTCTCCACGTCACCACATAATGGGGAGAGTGAGAGGGAGCCCTCAGCTCTCCTCATCATTCATTTGGAGAGCTGATTAGCTCCTCTCTGTGACCAGCAATAATCTACCGTCCTGTGTATTTCATGACCCATTTCAGAATTAGTGCATTTTTATACATTCAAGGCAATCTACATTTGCAGCAGTGTTTGCACTGTTTAATACGCGTTGCCCCTTTGTTTTTGTGCATCGTACCATGTAAAACAATAAGGCTGGACCTGTGAGCAGTTGTAATTACACTCATTCCTTGTTGTTTTTATTGTTTAACATTCGGGTGGCTTCAGTAATATTCTTTGTGAGAAAATGTGCAAAAATGTTTAATTAAATTAGCAAAAGAGCATGACCACTAAATTTCACTCAAATTATGATTTATAGTGAATAAGAGTAGTATAGATATATAAACGTGTGGTGATCTAGCAAACCCAGATACCATAGACAAAAACAATTAATTTCTTCATAAAAAATTCATATGCAGCATTTTGATCTTCCTGTCTGACGGAAGTCACGCGGCGCAGCAGACTTTCATAGATTCCTTTGTGTCAGAAGATGAAAAACATCTCTCCTTCATCCTCTACTGCAATACTTTCTTATGCAGTCTGTATACCAGTCACCTTTTTTTCTTATTTTTTTTTACCCCAATCCAATCTTTATCAATTCTTCATCTAAATTGATTTTGCTTTTGCTTTTAAGTTATGAGAATGTGTTGTGTCAAGCCTGTCATACATCATGTCAGTAATACATTTTGGATTGATTTTTTATTTAGTAATAATTGGGAGAGTTGAATGGGGAGATAAGCATGGCTGTGTTTTTCAGAGGCTTTATCTGACGTGCAGCACGACCCCAATCGGTGCACATGTGCTAAGAGTTAGAGGAGCGAACCCATGCACGCTACTGAACACTGACTGAAACATACGAGTGTTCCTGTAGGGGATGGGGGATATTAGAAAAAGCCTGAAATTGAGAAATGTGATATGGGGGGCTCTGTGGAAGAAAAACAAAGTTATTTAAGCTGCAAGCCTTTCTTTTTATTAAACTAGTATCAAGCTTTTATTGAATTTAACATGTTTATGATGGGGCAACATTAACGGCCTGTGTGAGTGTGGATTTGGCTGAACCACTGATAAGTCATCTTTGTTCACTTTTTCATGCAAAATGTGACTTACCTTGTGTGCGTGTACATTAACGTTTTTGCTCTTGTGTGTGTGACCATATGTTAGATAATTTAGTTTCCCCCACCCTTACACAGAAGGCTTTCCAATGCAGTGTTCCTGTTATTTGTTAGCATTTTTGAATGTGTTATCAGCAAGCCCTTTCTTTGGAACGCCATTACATTCTCACTCTGTATCTAATAATCTTGTCATTTTCCACCACATTTCCTCTACTAAGCACTCAATTAGTGATGCAATACTTAGCCGCCTTCCAAATCCTCTGAAAATTGTTTCTAAAAAGGTTAATGTAATTTCAAAAGCATAAAGTGGATGGGAAAGCCTGGATGTAAGTGTGTCTCACTCATTAGAATTCAGCTCCACACCAACTATACCAGACTGGAATCTGATGGAAAACAGCCACTGAAAGAGTCAAACTAGTGTGAACTAGATGGCATTTGCCCTGTGTATAATTTATATTCAGAGAAACAGTGATGTGGTCATTAAAAATATATGGATTTAAAGTGTGGATTGTTAATGTGCATGTAGCAGTACTTCAGTTAGCTTGTGCTCTGGCACCATCTCATCTTGTCAGGATGTTCTGTTGTTTCAGCAGAGCCTGAGCAACTGCAGCCGTTATGTTCTTTGCAGGTTATGTGACATTTATCAACATTATATCTGACAATAAAAGTTGAAATGTTATCAGGATATGTAATTGAAAGGTTATGAGGTAACACACAAGAGAACCCATGTCTCATATCTTATTTGGAAGTGTCTATCAACAGTGTGATATCACTGCTATGGCTGTTACAGTTTACAGTAAAAGCTTTGGGTCCCTGTAGGCCCAGTGTCTGTATTTGTTATTTTTAAATTGGCACAGTTGCTTTAACCTGGAGAGACCATGGATTCAGCTCCCAGGAAGAAAGGTGTTTATTATTTTCTCTTGCAGCAGCTGTAGTATTTGTAAATGTTGGCAGATTCTGTGTCATGTCGACAATGTCAATCAGAGTCTCCAAGTGTGTGACCCGTCGCACAGGATTAACGGCTACATTCAGAAACCAAACACAGGTTGTCATTATTCAGGTCTTGTGCTGCGACACCCTGCACCGTTTCAGTCACTTTACTTTGTCGAAGAGCACTTATGAGAGTTCATATAGAGAGCACTTACGGTAAATACACTTTTCAAGAGGTCCACTGTTGAACTGAATTTAAAAAACCAACAAAAACACCGTAAGGCAAGATTATTTTCATAGGAATCCATACTGTACCTCTCAGCACAAGACTTGCGAGCTTGAGCTGAATGAACAAAACCACATGAGCTGCCAGCTGCACATGTTTACATCAGGTTTCCCCACAATCCACTTCTGAGGACTGTGCTCCCGGCCATCTCTCAAGGAACTCGTTTATGATTTGTGGCATACAGGAGGGATCTAAAGGACAACTAAAACATTTCAGTTACAGGCCCGTGAACAGAGGCAGATCCAGAGTCTCCTCTTAATCCTTGGAGTCACTGGTTTATGTCTGAATGTGACAGGTCACAAAGCCCGCACCCAGGCTGATTCACTGCATCCAACTCAAGTTATCATGAGTACTGATTCATCTCCAATGCGCGTCTTTGTTCTCCTCCTGAAAGCCCATTGGCTCAAAGGTACAACATATTATCCATTGCGAGCAAGGGAATAAATATTTCCATCCTCTGGGCTCACATGTATATCCAAACAGTAGAGATAAAGGTATAACATTTGTGATTGGTTTATATAGCTTCAGACGAAACCTGATAATATAGCAGACCTGCATTTGGCATGTTCTAAATGCATCTTGAACCTTTGACTCATTGTAGCCCTCTCCCTACCTCCCTCACTGGAGAATAGCGATAAGATGTGTCATTTCCGTTTACCTTTCAACATTATTCATGGTTATGGAGGTGTTTTGTAGTTGGGGCCCACCCACCCCCCAGTGCATCCTCAATATGTCTGCCAAACGCTTCGGAGCCTCAAGCCTTGCTCTGAGAATAAAACATTTTCTAGTTAATACTGTATTTTTGCTATTATCTTTTGAATTACCTGGACAGACATTTGATTTATAGCTGCTTACGTACATTATAATGAGCAGGATATTGCAAAACACACCGCTCAAGTCAATAAATCAATTCAGAACATCAGATGTCCAATGGATACCAATTAACCTAGTAACCTGGGTAGATGGGGCATGGGTGGTGTTGGCACTCAGATGTTTCCGTGACTGGATGACAGGGATGCTGAGTTTTTGGTTGGAAAGACTGCCGTACTAATGAGTTCCCTAATGTACTTGGGTCCAAGCAGATGAAAGTGGTGACACCACAGGTTGTCCTGCGGTGGCACATACCCAAACTCAGACTGGTACCGACAGTGTGAGTTTTATTTTGCAGTGCGCTGCATATTGAGGGATGTTCAGCTTATTACTATTTTTTCTCAAAATTGTAGAGAAACCTCAAAAAGTTGCCCCATTTTGATCTCATGCCTACTGCAGCGTTGAAGCAGGCACGTGGGAGTTGCTCTCGCTTCAACAGAGCAGTGAAGACCTGTGTTACATCCAGAGGCATATAAACTGATTTGAGGCAGGATTACATCTCAGATAAATTAGTTACCAAATTAACCCATGTAGGGTTCACATTGGACGTGTGATTGATGTGATCCCAGCTCTGACCTCTGACCCCCTAAACCAGCAGCTGTTGTGAGGACCAGGGCTGTAGATAGGATGTCTACCTCTCATCAGCAGGCAACCAATCATAGGGAAAGAGCCAGCATCAGCCCCAGCCTGGCTCACCTCATGCTGAAACAGCATGGTGGTGCTTTTATTAGCTTTTAACAGATTATAATTGTCTGCTAAGTCTCGTCTGTCTGTCAAACAGATGGAAGTTGAACCTTAATCCTCATTCTGGAAGCTTTCCTGCAGTTTTAGGTGAAGGAGTTTTCATGCACATTTTCTCGTCTTTTCATGAAAAGATTTTCTTTTCATGGGAGTCCAGTAAATATCTTCTGACACCCGGATAGCTGGGCATTTTTGTAACAGGCCGTAACCTGGGATGTTTTAATGACACTGTCCAAAGCACATCAACCATCGACTTTGGAAATGTCTTACAGATGTGTGATTTTTTTCCTTGGGAATGTTGGCAAGCAAATTCACTAAGCGCCAAGGCTGAACAACTCTGTGTGTTTTGTAGGAATAATAAGTCATCTCACATGTTTTACACTTCAGTCTCACATATGGGCTGGTAGCCTTGTGCCGATGGGACATCCACAACTCTTTACACTCGTATAAACCAGCTAATTAGAATTAGTTTGGCTACACTTAAGCTTGTCAAAAGCATATCATGGACGTTTATCCCATGCTTAATTGACACCGTACATATTCATAAACTGATTGCTGAAAGCTGCCTCGTACAGAATGTCAAATTTAATTGGGGTGTGCTGTAAGATAGATGTGTCTGGTGATTTGAAATGTAGTATATTCTATGGTAGCTTCATTCATTCATATTCATGCAGTTGCCACATATTACTAAACTGTGGCAATTATAACATACCATTGAGGAAAGATGAATTTCAATAAGCAAAGAAATGTAAATCTGTGTTATCATTCTAGGTAGTGACAATTCATACTGCTTCAGCATTAATGCACTTTGATGTTAATGACGTAGTCAAGTTTCTCTCTCCCTCAGTGTTCCTAATAGCACATGCAGCCCCCCACAGTTCAAACATGGCAGAGGTTATGTTTATCCTTTTCCTTTTGGTTTTACAAATACCACCTCACCTACTTTTTTGCCAAGTTTATGTATTTCATAGGTGTTTTACTTCTTCAAAGTGAATATTCTAAGGAAAACAAGGATTTTTGAATCTCTGCTGAGCAGCACAGAGGAAGAAGTGAGACATTGTGTTTGTAGATTTAAAGATCAATGAGAAACTAATTTTCTTCCTGATGGTTCCCCTCCTGTTCCCGAAAGCTCAGTTTCATTTTGCAATAGACTGGTGCTACAAAAAGAAGAGGACTTCAACTTGTCATACTGAATCTTAATTAGAAAAAATACAGAGAAAAAGAAGGCGATGTTAGCCACAAAAACCCATTAAAGCTGAATCATATGAAATAAGCAAGTGGCAGAAATGAAAGTGCTGTCAGGCTCACTGCCTTATCAGGCTAAGTGAAAGCAGGAGAGAGATACCTCTCGGGTCTGCGTTCCCCCTGTGCCTCTGTGATCTTTTTTCAGCTGCTTTTTCAATATGTCTTGGTCTTCCTGTGTGCGCAGCAGGGCCGCGGCGGCAAAGCTGGCTCTTGACCCTGTTGACTCTGCTGACCTGCGGGCACCGCAAAGCAGGAAGTGAAATCTCTATTTGAAATTCTCACATCCTGCCATCTGCCTCGATTTTTAAATACACCTAACCCCACCCAACCATCTTACACCTCCATATCAACACCGCCACCCCTCCACCCTTCCACCCCCATGTTGGACAGGCAGCCGTCGGCAGAAACAAGACAAAGACCCAGCACAGACACAGCACATGAATTAAAGATTCAGTCGCAGGACACAGGACAGCATGTTACTGCTGTGTGTGCACTATTGTCAACATGTACCTCTGTATGTTTAGGTCACAAAGACAGTAGGACACTGATACACTGTGTGTCAGAACAGAGCCACAGCCACATCCCTGTGGAGAGAGACATATCACAGCACACCACTGTTACTCTGAGCTATAAATATCTGATTAAAAAGCTGTCCTGCCGTCCGTTTATGCCCATCGGCGTTCCACTGTTTATTTAACCTACTTAAGTTTTCTAGAAACCTATATTTTTAATCATTGAAATGGAATTGCATCATGTCCCTGCCTTGGAAGAATTAACAAAAAGATTGGAGTGGAGATGAGCAGATGAGATAGGGCAGGCAAAACAAAACCATTCCAGGAGTGAAAGGATAACAGACTTGAGATGCATTTGTGGAAATAATTCCATTTTCCCAGCACACAAAGATAAAGCGCTACAGTGCTTAGAGTACAAATGTGTCATAGCCCTCTCATTAGCTTTCCATGGTTCCAGTAAGTATCTTAATTAGATTATTGGAGGAATTATGGGGAACTTGTGGCTCTGTTTGCCCTGGGCTTCATTACTCAAGGTTACAGATTGTTTCCAGTGAATTGTTTTGTTTTGTTGCTAAATCAGAGTTGCCTGATATGATATGGCCTCTTTTGTGGTCAACTTCAACGTGAAAACAAAATGTATTTTTTATTTACTTCTATGAAAGTGCTATTCATTTTTAAGGAAGTTATGTAGAACATAGGCACCGATTTCATCTTGACAGCTTAGTAATAAGTTGTGTAAGCCCAGCACAGACATATCACAGACCGATTAAACTTTCAGTGGCTCCTGAGTACCTTTTTCACCTCTCAAAACAGCCATGCGATGGGCTTCCTTTTCAGAGGTTCCTCTAACCTATTGTGCCTAAAAAAGCTTTTTTAAGTGCTGAGTGGAGGAGCACTTGAGTTTGAGGAAGGGTTATGTTCGCCGTGCAGCAGGTAGAACAGATTGGTGTGGTGATAAATATGGTTCTTTTAATACAATAGCTTTGTAGGTCACTCGGCGAGGTGTGCCCACTCAGCCGGCTGCTCCTGCGGAGCCTGCGCAGCCCACAGACACACGAACACGCAACCTTTAAAGAGGGATTTGAAAAGGTTGAAGCACAGGCATGCAGAATGGCAATATAGGAGTGTGCTTCCAGAGGTCACAGGGTCAATGTGGGCTTTATTCTTCCATGTTCCTCTCATCCTGGAGAGATGGCTTCATGGCGTATGATAAGACGCTAAAGATTTCTTTTAGCAGTGTTTGCCAGTGCTGCATTACATGGTCACAAACAGAACAACATCTTTGTCGATTGCATTAAATTCCAAATCTCCTTGAGAAATTCTTTCCTCCTCTCTGGTGCTGGGTTGACCCACATCTGAGCATCTGGTAGCGCAGGGAGAGTGCGAGTGTCCACCTGGACCTGGTTAGATGTGTGGTTAAGACAGCCTTAATGGGGGTGGGTCTGTCCCAACACACCACCCTGATGTTTTTGTTCACTCCCTCAAAGACCCCGTACCGGCTCCTCTTTACATTTGTCATTTGGCACATAAAGACAGATCACATTTCATTATTTTGACACTGGTTTATCCGTTGGTTGAATCTCGAGGTATTATATTAACCTGTAGTTTCCACTTGATGGAGCAGGGAGAATTTCTTTAAGACTGAGTCGGTTGGGTCTCATGACAGAGTGGGTGCTCTCCCTCTTTACTCCACAGTCCCATGTGATATCACTGCATGCTTAGCGACTCTTCTTCCACTGATCTAATTAGTCCCTCGACACATCTTTAACGGTCCATATTTATCAGCAACATTAATTAGTACCTAGACTGGATATATTACTTTGAAAATAGTGGATGTCCTTGTTTATTAAAGTATTAACAACAGGGGGGAAATACTCTCTTATCCCCTGATATTAGTCACTTAGTGAGCCTGCTCATTCATCATACCCTTTCCGCAGTGTGTTTTCTCCTACTTATCCTTGTTTGTCTTTTTCTAAGTGCACATAGAAAGGGGATGTAGGCTTAGCATTATTAATTACAGCAGCCCTCTGCGCCCCGTGTGACACAGTTGTGGCATTAACAAAGTGTCACCCATCTCTTGTGGATAGTCAGTACTGTACGAGGCTGGGAGACGAGGAGCTCTTGCTTTGGTTCCGGTCAGGTTTAAGGAAGCTTACAAGAGACCGCGTGGGAAACAGAGCTAGAAATGGGGAGGTCATTGATTTTCTAAGTGACAGCTAGACTGAAACAGATACTGTATTAACTGGAGACTTCATTGGGATAGGCCTAGTTGTAGAAAGCTGGAAGTGAGTTTAGAGGCTGGGAAACATTAGTCTGTGGACGTGGAGCTGTATGAACACAGTCTACCTCAGCACCCTGAGCTAATGTGGTTTGCTACATAGAAATACAGCATCTTCTGCTCCACAGCTTTTTTCCTTCCGATAAAAGTGCATTGCTATACTATAGTTCATGTAGATGATTTTATTTGATCTGCCAAGTGAAACTGTTCAATTCATATTCGAGTTGAGCACTGAGCTTTCTCCCACTAATCATGCTAATTAGACCCACTTTAGCAATTTTATTGTTACTCGAGGGGATCTTCTGAATGTTTTTTCTGTTGTTGTGGATTGGTGTTTAAAAAAAGCAGTGCTGCCTATTTTAGTTACACTCCGATCAGTCAGACTGAATTGTGTCTCTAAGATGCTTATAGGGATCCTTCCTTGTTTTTGAGTGGCCTATGGGTTAGCAGCATGTGGCTCTGAAACCCTGAGGTGCAGCATGGTAAACATGCATAAGCACACTAATATAGATATATTACAGTCTGAGAGAAATCATGCAAATAAGGGAGTCTGGAGAGAATTAAGCTTCTCCCCCTTCCCCCGCTACACTGATATGACTGTGCTAGACTGTAGGTGATGATAAAACCTTGCCTTCATTTGGCTTCTTCACAGATTTAGTCTTTAAACTTTGTGTTAAACTTGTCCAACTCTAAACTCATGTAGTTCAGTGAGATATTTTGTTCCCCTTAGTTCCATCAAACCAATAGCTTTTTTGGGTACTATGGTCTTCTTTTATAACTAGTTAGGAATTCAGCTTGACAGCACTCTAGTCTTTTCTCAGCATATAATAAAATTGTTCACATAGCAGGGCTTGGCTAATGAGAAGTCTTCTTCCTCCCACTACAAACCCTAATCCTGATTTTAGATGATCTTCCTCATGCATGATTTCTGATCCTCGTTGCACCTAGCATCAACGCTAGGGGTGTTCAGATTATTTCTGGATAGAGCAAAGAAAATCCGATTGTGAATAAGATGAAGGTTGATCTAGAGGCTGCCAGTGACACATTTGGTTTCATTAACACTCGACTGAAAATGACAAGAATCTTCAAATTACATTTAATAGCACTTATGGAAACACAATTATGCTTTCAACGTGTAACTCAAGCAGGAGGCAGGTAGTGTGGATGGTAATGCTGTCATAGAAAGATTAGGGAAGAAGCAAGAAGAACATAAGAAATAAATATTAGCAGAGAAAATCTGCCTTCAGCAGTCTATGTTTTGTTAAGGGAAATATATATCTGATTTTGGAGTGTATGCTGGAATATCATTTTTTTTTCTTTGGCGTCCAGAAATCCAGATGTGAGATGTGCGTGTTAAAGCCAGCTGTAAAGGTAACCATTGTGTCATGATAATATAACAGGCCGTAACTGGGCCTGTGAGTGACTAGATCAACGATTACACAGCTGTTTGTCATCAAAACAAAAAGTAAAGATTACAGTGGGTGACACTCATTTATACAAATCTCCATGGTTTAATTTTCCTTTAGTTGAATAACCTGCTATAAACCTTGTGAGCCACTTGCATGTACAATATCTAATCAGTCTCCCATCTCCAGAGCAAACACCTTCAGGCACCTCCTATCAGTCTGCTGCTGCCAGTTACAGCAACACAGAGGAAACCAAAACCAGACAATTTTATCTTAATCACTGCTTTCAAAGACTGTGATTTGGGTCCTGTCTGTGAGACCTGTATTTTATTTACGACCCAGTTAATACATCAACATCTGTCCACTTTGTTTTTATATCGTTTTCATGTCTTTACATGAGTAGTGATACTGCGACATGCAATAGTTTGCAGCAAATTCTGCTATGCTGTCTATTCATGACTTCTGTGTCTTGTAATGGGAAACTGTTTTCTCTGCTTTCATTGTAATTCTAATAATCCAATGCTTTTCCCTCAAAGCATTTTACCTTCTGCCATGCTGTAAAAAATAGCCCTGACACTGTCCACAATTCACATTGAATTGAATGAGAGGTTGTAAATTTGCTTGATGCATCTGACAAAGTCCAGATCAGATCTTCATTCCACTTTGTAAGTTATGTCAAACAGCACCTCTGCTTTAAGGCATGTTGTCCTGTTTGATGTCGCCCACACAGCCATATGGTATCACTCTCAGGATCTGTTTTTCTGTTTTTATTTTCTGCCACTACACTCATCCTGTCTTATATTCAGCAGTGTGTAAATCTGTCATAACCTCACAGTGGCTATCATGCCATTTCAATGTGAAAAGGATCACCATTACGTTTTCCACACATTATCACTTGTACTTTTAATATTTGAGGGGATTTCTTTATGCTTTTTTATTGCCTTGTAAGATGCCTATAGACACCTTGAACCTCTAGTCACTATTCATGTCATCAGAGGATGGTTTATAATATCAGAGTATTTAGATTTTGAATGTGTCTCTGTATGGGTGGCAAAAAAAGTCCATCTCTAAGCTTACTCAGTACTACTACTACTACTACTACTCAGCTGATTGTGTCGCTGTTTGGATTGGAAAGCAAAAATGGCTTTAATGAACCTTTTCTCCGAGGGTTCGGTGCGAGCTCTAATGCAGACAGTGGATGAGCAGGAAGAAAAGGAAGAAATATTAATATCTCTGCCTGGGCATTGTGTTGGGCTCTTGTATGAAAGTAACAAAGGGGTAATAGCTTGCACTGGAAGAAAGAGTATATCAAGCAGAGTACTTTCTAATGAGTGTTCCGCCTGACCTTATGGCATAAACCTCCACAGGAAAAAAAATGCACCACATGTGGGTTAAACCTTAGAGAACTGGAAAAGTTATTAGCATTTTCGTGTAGCAAGGGATAGCACAACCCACACACTCCCTCACTCATCTGCATTATCATGTTCAAGTACTGACTGGGTTACAAGCCTGGAGAGTGTTATAAGAATGTACAGGACAAAGACACGCCTTGACTGATAGCGGCTGTAGCACATCCGTTGTTGCCAAAGAAATGCTGACATGTTTGTTAGATAAATTACAGGTCACTGGTGCCTCCTCTGTGCCCCTCCAGATCCAGGCTTGTAAGCAGTTCGGGCAATTTTGCCATGGGGAGCTGTGATTGTATTCCCATTTGTCTGGCAGCTTTTGTGTAATACTCAATCTGGAAACTGGACCTGGCTGGATCACACCACATATTTCCTCCCAGGAAACCCCTGCAGAACCAGTCAAGCCCAGACAGGGCAAACATGCAGCTGAAAAGGAGAAGACGGACGTGCCAAACAAGCACACAGACACACACTGACTACTCCAAATCCTGTTGCACTAATGGGAAACATCAAAAATTATTTATCTGATAACTAGAAAAGAGACACATGTATTGTTTTATTTTCCTTAGTGCACATCAGTGGATTTCATTTGTTTGAGACAGTCTTTTCCCTAAACAGTCTCTCCTGCTGGACCTAATAGGGTTTGCCCTTGTTGTGTGAAATCTGTTTCCATCTGACCAGAAACACACATTGTATATAATAACTTCATCAACATGAGTTGGGCATAACAGGTTCATCTTAGAGGATGTCTATACCTGTCTGCACACAGTAGCCTCCCTCAGAGTGGGGTGGCTTGGCTTTTATTGGCCTCCTCCCAGTGACGAGACACCGCAGGTATTGACTAAATAGAAAGAGGAAAAATTTAAATATTAGTAGATTTGGCAAGTAGGCAGGATAACCCCTGCGTGATGCTGGAGAGCAAATGAGCAGATACAGAGCCTGACACATCCGCACAAAGCACCAATCCTTCAACTTGACATGTAATACTGCCTATTGGTGGTCAATATGGGAATTGAGAGCACAGCAAAGGTGTCAGAGACCAGTCATTGCTTTAAAGGAGCTCAACAGGAGGGATGAACTCATGCAGAAGAAGATGGCTAGATCCTTGCAAGCAGAAAACATTGCAAGGCAATGGCATATACCACTTCTGCTATTATTATGATTTATGTTTTGAGATACACAATAAATGTACGTTTCTTGACAATAGCATTGCTCAGGTACTGGGAAATCTATTTGATCATGTAGCAAGTTCTCTTAAAAGGTAAGGAAAATCGTTGTTTTATTTTTCTACAAATTGAGGTTTTCTATTTCTGGACTTTTTAGAGGCTTTGCTCGTAGTTCTGCAGATATCCATTAACTGAGCTGTTGAAAGATGAGTCACTTAAGCTCGGCATTCAACATACTTTTAAAATGCTCACAGAGACATAAAACGGCATCCATGAGTTTATCTGACTCTGAGCAAGAAGGAAGATACTACATTTCTATTCTGAAGCTCAACACTAAGTTTGGACATTATACATTTCCCTACCTCCACCTTCACACTCACACGTACTCTGCCTCATCAGCAGAGGTTATTATAGGCCAGTGGCTGTCCAGAGGTCAGATCATTACCAATGCAGCCATGTATCATAGATATAGCCCTCATATTAGTCTTTCCGTCATCATTCCCCTCTGACCTCGTCCACAGCTGCACTACCTCTCATCTTTGTGATTAGAAAATGGCCCAATCCTTTTCCTTCACTATCAATCTCTTCCTTATAGACTCAACATAAGTATTCTGTCATATTATTCGACCATCCATATTAATTGACAAATTTGTCAGTGGAGTCTACTGTATATGACCATTGGTCACATGCAAAAATGATGCTGTAGTACTGTGAACCTCAAATCTCTGGATGCACTGTTGGTACTGACGTTTCCTGTAGATCTCCTCCATGGTACTTACAAGTCCTCTTGTTGGTGGGGAAAGATTTTCATTATTGTCAATGTTTATATACTGCTAAACATTTAGTTGCAGTCAAGTGATGTCGGTTGTGTGAGGTTATTGACATTTTCCTTTACTCTGGTGGAATGAGATCGCAGCGCTAAAACAGCCACCTTAGAATGTTTTCAGCGGCTGTGTTGGGTGTTCTGATTGGCACAATTTACAAGAGAATTTAAAATCCATAACGCCTGCCTTCCTCTTTCAGAAAGATTAAATATGAAAATAATATAAAATGCAATGCAATGGAGGAATTGTGAGTTCTTCCTGCTGAAATCAGGTCTGTCTTTTTTAAAGGAAAATCAGATAGCACAGTGCTTCTGCTGCTGGCAGAGGGAGCTGGCAGGAGCAGCTCAAAGCCTGTGAAAGTCAAATGCTGTCTCATTCAGTTTGTGAGAACAATTTTTGAAAATGTGAGCTAAAATGCTAGACGCCTCAAGCATGCTGTACTCCAATTTTTGTCTACAGTGCCATGCAGCAATGAAGCCTGAATAATACAGTAGGAACTATTTGTTCAGCTCTAATGTGTAAAAAAATGTGAGGCACACACAGCATTTGTTGAATTAACATACAAATTGCTGATATATTATCTCATGGATTTTTCTGAATCTAGCAAGACAGCATTTTCCTGTCAAAATGTTTTATATTCTGCACTGCATATGGCTTTAGAAGCAGCATGGTGATGTTTTACACTGATGAAATAACCACGCAGCTTACCAGACTGTTATCACTTCTATTTAGTCACACTGTGCTGAGCACTCATGCATAATTGTGTACATAAGCATTAATCAAAATCTGTCATCTGCTTAGCAATATGAAGCTGACTCCATTGACTATCCTATTGCCCTTATCATGATATAGTGGGCGTCTAATGTCGACCGGCTTTGAAAAGTAAGAGTTTAGGCTCAGCACTTTCTTTCAGGCTTTGGTCGTAACCATGCCTTCTCAAAGCCCAATGTCAGGCTTCTCCTTTGATGTATGGATGGAGGCGTTTTGTTCAAAGGGATAACCTTTTCTGGGCACTTCTTTGAAATGATAATTCACCAGCTTGCTGCAGGTGGAGCTGCAGCTCTCTCTGCAGACAGGGTCAATCAAAGTCAAATGGAGGAGCTGCTCGCAGTTTCACCTGAGTAGCCGCTGACAGTGCCTGGCTGCCACTGTCAGCCCTGTCACCAACATAATCCCTACCGCTAGTAAAGGGAGTGGGCTCGGGGCTGTCTCAGTGAAGATCAGATTTTAAGCAGCAGAACGTGGACTGAGTAGGTTTGCTGTCGTGGTCATGAAGGATCTAGGAATGTTTATATGTTGGAGTGTTTACACAGCTCCGACTATAGGTGTCAGACCCATGCTGAGCTTTTCCATGCTTTTCCATGCTGCAGGCTCTGTGTACTAGTGGTGAGGGGGACGCAGGTGTGTGTAATTACATCAGTAATAAGGCCTGGATATGGTCCACCTGCCTCAAAGTGAACCCTCCAATACAGCGCTGCTGACAAGAAAGGAGAAAAACGCCTGCTGATTATGGCTTTGATGATGAAGCTAGAATGTTGTGTTTTACGGGGAGATATTTCTGGCTCAGGAATAATTCAGCGGAATTATTCAATCTGTCTCGAACAATGACATGTACTAACATTGTTTGATCACACGTAAAACACCCATATGTCATGTCACAGATGAATAAATCATAAACAAAACAAACACAATATGTATTTTGTGTGTGTGTGTGTGTCCATCCAGTGCACTCTGGTGTTTATTCAGTACAACCTCGAACATAAGCATATAAAGCAAATGAACTTATTTCAGCCAGTGATAATATTGTATATCAGTCTCCTGTCGCTGTTGTCCACGTGGATGTAACCATTCAGGATTCTGTATGGGCCGGTGCCTCTGTAACAAGGCAGCACAGGACACGTAGACACAGATCTCCCTTGGGTTTGTGCTCCAGCTGGAGCAGACATGCTAGGGCAACCTGTCCCTATTATTGTTTGTGACAGTATCAAGAAGGAAATGCAAGTAGCAAAAGTGTGTGCGTTGTGCCTGCTCGTCAGATTCTGCTGGCAGTGCCCCCAATGTAATTATGAGCATGGGTGACCAGCTATGACAGCTCATCTGTTAGCCAGCCAGTAGGAGTCTGGGGCACCTGGTGAGCCCTGCACCAGAATGATGAGCCACAGATACACACAAATTAAAAATCATATACAGTATTTCAT
The DNA here is from genome assembly GCA_036023855.1 of Gadopsis marmoratus. Lineage (NCBI taxonomy): Eukaryota > Metazoa > Chordata > Actinopteri > Centrarchiformes > Percichthyidae > Gadopsis > Gadopsis marmoratus. The sequence goes on along the minus strand of JAVQJF010028923.1, from coordinate 36,358 downwards.
GAAACAAGACATCTGAGCAAAGGACACTTTCATGTTGATTCATGCTACTCATTAACAGTGTGGCACATGCATCTGCCACAAACTGATCGAGCTAGATACTCCATAATCCTGTTTATCTGAATTTCATGTGCCATGCAAATGAGTTACAAAGATGTAGGTTTCACCCCTGGCATTATCATTTTAATTAGTCTATCTTATCATATATTCAGGACTCAATTACAACTAAGAGCAATTGGTTTTGAATTGATGAGGCTAGATGAGTAAAGTCTTCTGCAGAGGGTTTAAATTAAATAATTGAAATGAGATATTTAACCTGCATCATTAAATATTTTACAGTACACCATTAGTGTTGACAAATGATGTCTGCACCATAAATATGAATAAAAACCATGTTTGTGGGATAATAGAAAAAGTATTCCCTCGCAGCACTGTTGAAATTCAGCTTCAGTGGCTCAACTTCTTGTCAAGTTTTCACATATTTTCTAGGACTCATCGGGGATGAAAAAATTTAATTGGAAATATTTTAAATTATCACTTTGATTTGTACTTAATTAAAGGAAGGTCTGAAAGGAATGTCTTCCTTTTTGGTGGAAACTCAGTTTTTTCAGCAACCTTTGAGTCCTTAGTCTTCACCAAGTGCAGTTCAAAGAGCGACAGGTCAAGCCATATTTCTGTCAAGATGACCATCCTTTCCATCCCAATCATATTATGCTCACCCTTTGGCAAAGGCCCTCCAATCAGGGATGAGTAATGACTAGGCAGGGTAGCATGCCGTGATCCCAGCTTCCTAATTAGTCTTCCATTAACTTTTTCAACCTTGGCGGCTGCGGGGTGCAAACTACACACGCACACACACACCTCACAGCCTCAGACCAAAATATTGGGCCTCTTCTCTAAAATCTAAAAAGAAGCATTTAGTAATCTTTTCAACTATATAATGCACATTTAAATCATGCTCACTTTCACTTTGATCGACCAAAAGAGTATGCTTTGTTTGGGGTTTTTCCCCCTGTGGTACCAATTTATATATTCCACCTATAATGTTTTGACACTTTGTGTATCATCTTGTCTCTTTTTTTATATCTGTAACCATGCAAAAGTCATCAATATAAAGCAGGCATGAAAGATGGTGATTTTATGTGCTATCACAAACCCACGTGATGGGACAGTGTATATGATTTAAGAACTGGTGCATATGATTCTGGTTCAGACTACCATTCAGGAAAATGCTCTCCAACTATTCATGGATTCTTCTTCTATGACTATTCAGGACTGTGTGTGTGTGCGTGTGTGCATGCATGTAGGAGATAAGCCGTCTCTGGTTGACTTTGATAGAACAAGCTGTTATAGTACTGATTGGTAGAATTTATTTTTACAAAGAAAAAGTCACAGATCACCTTCTCTGTTGTATTTGATTCATTTCATACCGTTAAAAAGCCTTGGCCAACAGTGTTTGTTTGGATACAGATAGAATGTTAGTGTTCTACACTGGCATTTCTAGCTTTTATTTGGGACCCTGGATTGGTTGATGTCTGTCAAGGACCATATGATGTGTTTCTGGTCTGTAGAATAAAAGAGCTTGCCCAAGCCTTCTGCAGAATGTGGAAACTACACAAAGACAGGGAGAGAGGGAGACAGAGATGGAAGCAGCTAAATGACATGGATAAGATATTCCATTTTGTTGTTAACTCTTTTTGTTAACTAATTTGTCGTCCTTTGCTTTATCAAATCAAATACAAAATAAAAATGCAATTGCCATCAATTGTGTGTGTGTGTGTGTGTGTGTACTCTGATATTTCTGTGTGCTTCAATGCAAGGCATGAATTCATGATTCATCCTGTTTCACAGTGGGCAGTCAGTTTTAGAATGGAGCTCCATAAAAGAGTAATGGAAATTCCTGGGGAGCTGCTGTCCTGTGGCCTTCCAGCACCCAGTGGTATCTATCTTGGTGTATTATCACTTTTCGCACAATCTGTTTGTCAGCGAGCCCACAACTTCAAAGGAGACTTAAAGCTTTCATTTTCTGTCGGGATCGAGGGGTTGAGAGAGTGAGTCTACATTTTATGAACAAAGCCCCCCCCAAGACATCTAGCAAAATAAAATGTTACCATCGTGGATGCAGCTCCTAACATTTACTCCAAAGCATGGATCATAAACTATTAATAGATATATGTCTGTATGAGCACCAGAAGGGTGCCTCTTTCAATCGGATCCTTGTGTTGGGCAGGGTCAGGAATGGGGCTAAAGCTGGTGAGCTCCCTTTATTCCCCCATTACATCACAATCCTGCGTGGAGGAGGATGGGGTTGGGGGCAGAAAGACACCATTATGGCTGTTGTGTAAAATTGCCATTATTCAGTCAAGCGATTTTCTGCTGCTGTGATGTGTAATGCATCTCCGTGACTGATGCCTGCACATCTGAAACATCTGAAAAAGTGGAGAAGGGTTAAAGTGAAAGAGGTGACCTATTTCTCTGCAGTCTCCTAACAGCTCTGTGTATTACTTGTTTCAGACACATTCTCACAATATGGAAAGTGTACATGGCATGTGGATAGCTTTATATCATTGTTTATAAACCAAATGCAGCCCCCCTGTTTACAGTATGAATTATAACAGACAGTTAAAGTTATAACACAGTTAAAGAAAGTCATGTTTTCATGAATGCACAAATTGTTCATTGAATAAGCGACATCTTTTATCGAATTTACTTACTGTAGCAGACAGACTGTTACTTTATGCTAGCAGCCTTCATTTACAGTACATAGATTTTCAGCATGGTCATGAAGTGAACCCTCTGTAACTACTGCCTCTGTCTGTGATCAACATATAATGTATTACAGATGTTTAGTGTTGACCACTTAACTGCTCCCAAATTGTCTTTGACGCAACTTACTGTTACACAACTGCACAGCTATAAAGATAGCTCATCCAGAGTAAGAAAAAGGACGACAAGCTAATGGTCATTTCTGGGTTGTTTGCATTCTGTGAGCCTCAATCAAATAACTTCCGTTAGCTGTCCGACTTCAAAAACAGAAGCATGCATTAATTCCTTTGTCTGTATTGTTTTTTATGACAATGAAACAGAAAATCAGTCTACTTCTATTAAATGTTTTCATTTTCACAGAGTGTCTTTTCATGACATTTGTTTGGGGTTTCAATACCAAATGCACTTATTCCTATGTTGTTTTCTATTTTCAACATTTAATTATGGCTTTATGATCCTTAGAAGTAGAATCAAATTATTTGCCATTTTCTCAAGAAAGTATTCTCCATTGCTCATTTTTAATGTGGCAATTTCATGTCATTGCACTTTGTGTGATACTGAGGCGTATTGCTCTGCTCTATGCAGCCATTCAATAATGCTTATTCTGATGTAATGTGTTGTAATATTCTGTAAAGGCTGTCTCTGTGGGTCTAGTTTGGGCAGTCTTGATTGGGAGGGTAACTAATTAGATTTCTGAATGACTATGATTGTGTCCTGCTGATGCAGACTATTATTATTGTCAGATCTAAACTTTTTCTGCCATGAAATTCACCAGAGAGACTTTATTTTACAATGAGCTTGTACACTTATTGCTCTTCCATCTCTTTTTCCTCCTGTGTAGATCACACGGGTTATTTTCTGTGTCTTCCTCGAGACCGACTTTGCCATCTACAAGAAGAAAATGTCTGTCATTTTCCAAGGTATGTGTGTTTACATCCAAAATCCAATTCACTACCATATCATTACATTTAACCTGTTACCGACTGCTGTGTTTAGTTGAACTTGCTAATGGATTGATGAATGAAGCAGTAATATAAGGACTTGTCAGGCTTGGGTGACACCTTCAAATGTAAATAAATTCAATGCATCTGCACGGCCATTACCAGTGAGAATTTATGCAGACAGCTGGTAAAACAAGTGTCAGGCTCTCTATGGATTGCCTTAATAGGATTGGAATACTTGGACTTCCTGTAAGTGAAGCAGAAAGCTGATATTTTACATAACTGTTAATATTCTGATGAGACTTTAGTGTCAGATTTGATTGACTGTAATAATGGTTTCCTACAAGAACTAAAAAATTCAGGGATGCATAGCAACCACTGATCGTCCTTGGTTACTGCTCCGCAATTCTGTATGTGAAATAAACAAACATCCATTATCTTCGGTGCCCACTCTCCTTCCCACCTCTCTCTCAATTCCCTCCTCCCTTTTCATGCCATCATCTTTTTTCGGGGGCCAGGAGCAGTCACCAGCTCTGATGGGGGCTCCACAGAGGATTGAGTTTAATAGCTGGGGAGCTGAAAGAGGCTGCCTGGCTTCACCAGCCTAGCATTACCTCCCTTTTACCTCACTTTTCCCTCCCCAACGGAATACCGGCTCTCAGGCCTTCATCTCGCTGCTCCCAGATGGAGAGTGTTTTGTTCTCCCTGCGCTGCTGTCATCTGTCCCGCTCCCAGCCCAGGTTCTTCCCTGAAAGATTACATTCTGGGGAGAGACCTTAATTATATTGCCTGCCCCCATGCACCCGGCACCCATCTCATTATATTAGTGCTGTGAAATGAGAATCTGGAGCTGTTGTTCTCCAGTTATCACTCTCACCATTTACAAGTGCTGTCAGTGGATAAATGCCCTATATCTCCCCATGACTGGGAACAGAGAGGAAAGAAAACAGGCTCTGTGCGTGTCACAAAGGGAAATCAGAGAAGTTTCTATATTATTGGTCGAAGAAAAACTATTGTTTACCATCATGCAATGAGGCGCTAATGAGGGAGGCAGAGGTCAGTCTTGGATTAAATGTCCTGTCCTTCCAGATAGTCCCGTCCTACCACAGCACACAGAAATGCGTTTCCTCATCATCATGTCTCACCTGTCATGTGCCCTTTGACCTCTGGGATCAGAGCCACCTTTACCACTGCTATGTGTGGGCAAGGCATGAAACTAATTCCATTATAGACCAAGTGGCAAAATAAGTGTGACATTCCCACTCAGGGTCATTGTCTGGAGTGAGGCAGACACATTTTTCTTTTTCACACCACGCTCGGCTACACGTGCTCCAATCTTTTACCTCACGTGTTTGTTCAGAGCTTTTGCTGCACTGTACTTTATATGAAAATAACAGCTCTTTTAAGATGATCGACAAGGAAGAAAGCAAAGATAACATAATTACTGGTGCTGTGATTGTAGACTAGATGCTCAAGTTAGCGAGTGAATCCAAATGTTTGAAATCTAGCCAGGCTGCACCATGTAGATGGGTTTATCAGTAGTTGATAAGTGTGCTTTAAAGAAAGAAATGCTGATTGGTATGATTGCATCATGTAGGGAATGCATAACCCCGTAGTGTGAAAAGACTTGTATTTAGCCTGCGCAGAATGGCAGTAGTGAATCAGAGGCTGTGAATTAGCTCTGCAGGTGTGCTCAAGCACTTTCAGAACATCTCATCATCCTCACTGCTAGAGACAGACAGTCAGGTAGATCTTGCGGCAACACTGAATGCATCACACAGAGGCCATTCTGTCTCCTGCGACATCCTCTCGCTTTCAATAATCCTCTGTCATGTCGACCCTCCCCATTCTCTCTTCGTGTCTTCCTCACTAATTCTCACTTACACCTCCCTTTGTTCCCATGCCATTTGCCCATTACCTCATCCGTCCACTTTCTATTATTCTTCCTCATTATATAAAGAGGGAGTTTCTCCATCTCCTCTACAAGCAAACTGTTATGGAGCTGCTGTGAATAGAAACCTAGATTTTCCTGTAATTTTGTATGTGTGTGGACGTGTGAAACTCAGCATCTTCCCTGTAACATCAGTTTCAAGCATGTCTAGAGCTGAGAGTAGGCACAATAGATTTTTTATTGAAGTCTTACTATTCTCATTTTTCATCATATAGCTGCTTTCCTTGTATTCAAGCAATCTGTCAAGTGACAATGACTGGAGCAGGAACGTGTAAACAGGACATTTGCATACAGGAAATTGCTTTATTACAATGTGCATTCCCACAAGCTGTCACCACAAGAGAACCAAAATATGGTTCCATCTCTGCAGAAGGAGGAAACTGAAAAATAGCCTTTGCTGACAAGAATACTCATGCACACCTGCATACAGGCACATCAGCCACCACACACAAACAGAAAGTTGCACCTAGTTGAGTGCTGAACATTAGAACATTGACATCACAGCAAAACATTAAAACAAATGATTGGAAATTGTAGTTGTGTGTTGTTCAGTCAAAGTCACCAGAGGAGCTGCTGCTTGATGATGTCGATGGAGTTCTCGCAAGCAAAGGTCTTTTTATGTAGTGCCAGCTCAAGGAGCAATTCATTTGTTTAGAGTCTAGAGGTTTTAGAGGTACGTTGTGTAAAGGAGGCCTCTAAAACAACACAAATGCTGAAATATGCAAATAGATAAACAAGCTAATACACACTGTAACTACACGTAAAGCTTTTGCCTCTGTAGTACCATTCACCATCCATTACCCACCTCACCAACTGAGCTCATAACCAGTGATATAATGACCTATTCATTACTTTGAAAAGCCATAAACTTTACACATCTCAAAGGTGCTGTGACAGTCTCGCTATCTGGTTAACAGGACTATAAGTGTTTGCATCTTATGAAGGAATACACACACACACACCCAGAAACAGCAACCAGGAAATTTCAAGGAATTATCATGGTTGTATTTTTAGAAAAAACGACTGTAAAGGATAATCATTAATTAATTAACATACAATGCTTAATCAATGCAATTAATCATAAGACATGATTCTATAAAGTATTCAGATTGGTTCATAGATCATGATGGACCACATGCTTGCCCTGGCACGTATTTCTTACGAGCATGAAAGCAGTCAGGCAGCTATGGTTGGAGAGAGTAAAAGCATGTTGAAATTGATTCTGGGTACACTCTGCCACTAATATGATCCGGGTGGCTGCCCACAAGCTGGGCTCCATCTCTTCTTCTCCTCAATCAGCCACAGTGCTGACAATATTAACGCAGCCCACAGATCTGCAGGGGCTGCTGTATTCTCTCCAAATGTTTCACTGACTTTCAAATTGACATTTATTTACGTGGCTCTTAATACACGCCATTGTCCCAACCCCACAACCCACACACCTTAACCCCAAATGTCCATGATAGAAGCATCCCCTCTGCTTTGGAAGAAGTAAAGCTGTGGTATGCACACGCTTCTATCACACATATGTAATTTGTGGACAGAGGATTTGAAGGGCTGAAGGAACCCTGTGAGGGGTGAAAATGAAGTCTGTGTTGGTTTCACAAGTCTATTCCTTGGGGCAGGGAAATGAGGAGACCATGATGTGTTAGTGGTGTGTTTGCCAGAAAGCACAGTGGCTTCTAGTCTCTAAGCTTTGCTTTGGCAGATATGAGGATCCAGTTTAGCTCATATGTGAGAATGTTCACATGTTTCTGCATAAATCACAGACATGTACAAAATGTACAAATACATATCCTGACTAGCTGCTTATCAACATGTAGAGTACTGGCTAGACATGGTTACTTGTTTTAGAACTTGTTTGGCTGTAATACAACTAAATGTAAAAGTCCAACTGTGTCTCCAACCTAATCCCTCACATAATAGCAAGCTATTGCAACAGGTGAGTGAAAATGAAACTGATAAATTAATAATTAGCTCACTTTATTGTCAAGGAGACAGATTAATACATCTTTCAAAGCGTTAGATGAGAGGATCGATACCACTCTCATATCTGTCTGTTAAAATGAAGCTGGGGCCAGGATACAGTTAGCTTAGTATAAAGACTTGACCAGTGGGGAAACTCTTTCTACAAGAAACTCTATAGCTCACTAAATAACACATTATAATCTAATTTCTTTAATCCGTACATAAACAGTACAAAAACAAGTTGTAGTTTTATGGGGTGTTATGTGCTGGACTATTTCTTGCTGGGTGCAGTGACTTCCTGGAATTGTCTTAAGGTTGCCACGCAACCAGTTTGCATAACATGTTAATTAGTGAGGTTTTGAGATGCTGGAAAGTTGATTCTTGACTGTTTACAGTCTTTATGCTAAGCTGAGCTAACCAGCTGCTGGCTCTAGTTTCATATTTACCACACAGAATTGAGAATGTCATTGATCCTCTCATCTGACCCTCAGCAAGAAAGCAAATCCACGTATTTCACAAAACGTTAATCTACTGAACAGCTGACAGCTCCTTACCGGTTTCATATCATAATAGTTTTTGTTCATCCAAAGATCAAGTAATCCATCTAGTAAGAATCCCTTGAGTGAATCAGACCGTCCGTTTGTGTTGACTTTACCCCTAACAAGAAAAGTGTAAAGAAATAAATGTCTCATATATTGTTATTCTAGACTACGTCACATACATTTCCTGTGTTGACAGCAGTGTTGAGCAGGGGTAATAATGTTATAGCATGTGGCAGTAGCTGAGACAACCCATGTTTCCATGCTTGCATTACTGTTATACTGTATCAGTGGGCCTTCCTTTGTTTCCCCAAGCAGGGTTAGATTAATGCACTGTACCCTCAGATTCACTGTTATACAACAGAAAGGTCTGTCACTGGATCCACAGGGAGCTCTGATGGTTACACTTCTACAGAACAGATGACAACAGCCTTTCATCAAAACTAATGCTTGCTTTTGCTTGTTAACCACAGCAAAATCATTGCTCAGACTCATGCACAGCCTTACACCATACACATATACAGTATAGCCAGACATGTGCCCTCACACATACGGCGTATTCCATTCATATGAACCGTGCACATTAAAACATAAGCACACACATACTACAGTATATACATATATACCAAAAGCATCTTAAGGATGCTGAGTGTGTTTGAGTGTGTATGTGTGATGGGAGCCGTGAGCAGGCATCCACAGTTCCTCTCTCCCCATCTCTCACTCGGCAGTTCCTCCTGAAGCGGCATCCAAAGCCTCCTTCTCATCTCCCACAGCTCATCCACCCAGAAACACCTCTAGTTCACTCAGTCTTTCTCACACAATAGAAGTATAGAGGAAAGAAGAGAAAATCAAAGGTTTCAAAAGTTTTTTTTAAGGCACAGTTGTCCGCCCCAGCCTGCAGTCCTTGTAATTTGAGGAAATGGGAGGTTTCGTTCTCAGTTATGCTGGGCCTACCAGTATAGATTTAATTGAAAAAGAATGTCTCATGAATGTGACCCCCCCCCCCCCCCAAACACACACCCACATACACAGTCATTTGGTGTAATAACTCACTAGATCCAAGGCTGTCTGGTGGGGGAATTGAGGGCAGCTGTGAAAGGTTTTTGGTAAGATTTCGGAGCACAGCAGCTGGTGTGGAAGGAGGAGGTGAAAGGGTTTAACAGCCGGCTTTTGGACATGTGAATGAGATGTTTTTCTTTTCATACCAAAAGAATCATATTGCAATCACATTGTGAGGAAACACTGCAGGTTCTAGTTTTATTGACTAAGCAGACACAGCACACAGCAGTATGGCATCAAAATACTGTGCTCTAACATTATAATCAAGGAGACAAGTTGTGATGACTCAATGTAGCGTACATTATAAAATAGCATGGTTTGACATGCTGTCTTTTCCCCTCTTTGACAGACAATGACATGGAGGTTACAGAGGAGCAGCTGAAGGGAGGTGAGTGACAGAATATTCCATGGTTGCCTTCTTACCTTAACACCTCCATTAAAGCACACAGAGGCTGAGTGAGTGGCGTGGCTTCAACTCGTGACAGTGATTTTCTAGGTTTTATGCAGCAGATGAAATTGAATGTTTATTAATCTGGTGACAAGTTGAATCCTGGACCTGACACATCGCAGTTAAAAATACTTCATGTCAGGTACATTACATTACAGGAGCTTATATCCACAGCTTATTCCCAACACCATTCTGTTCCGGCTTACGGGCACAATGCCTTCAGACCACCTAAAGAAACAGTAGTGACAAAGAAACAGCAAAGCATCATCCCTTTCGCAGCATGCGCCAGGCGACAGCACAAAACACAACTGTCAGCGCATAATGCTTTTATCACAGCGCCATCTTGGCACACGGCCTGAAACTCCCAGATACTGCTTATCAGGATAAACTATTGACACTTGTCTGTGTACTGATGTCCTGAATAAGCAATGGCGTGAACAGAAAGCCTCACGGAAATGTGTATTATTTGAATAGCAGGAACAATGGATCCGATTGTTACTTTTTTTTTCCTTGGTAGACAAAGAAAATTCAATTTTATTACACGTTTGATGCCTCTAGCAGTTTTCTCTGAAGGTACAGTAGGTCTTAGAAAGGGGATTCAGAGTAGGGGCTTTCCAGGTCTAACTACTGCGTCCCTCAAAGATGTCATGGAACACGTGCAACCAACTAAGCAGGGAACAATGTTAGTTTTACTGTCTGTCGAAGGAAGTGTTCAGATTACCATAGATGTAGAACCCAGGGTGCTATCAAAATGTTTTTCCCCCCAAAGTCACCCCCATGATTTGCCAATTACACGCATCTGTGTTTTCAATGAGATTCCATTTTGGGTGAACATAAAAGGCCTGTTTTATAAGTGCATTGTAAAATGTGATATTCCAGAGTGAAACAATGTGCACGTAATGGCTAAATCATAAAGACTTGGCTGAGAGGAACTGCATTTTGAGAGTTTGTCATATTTTTAGCGTCTGAGAGACTACATTGTTGTCTGTCGCGTTCCTCACCAGCTATTTTACACTGCAATACTGTATAATAACATAGCACCAGACCATATCAAGCCAACTGAAATAACCCCTGATAATTCCTAGCTCTGTTGTATCATCATGCCAGCCCTGTTCTGGTCCAGTTTGGCCTTGTTTGATGGGCCTCTGTGCAGGTGCCAAGGACTGGCCTTTTATTCTGCTCCACCAGCCAGAGTTTGAATCAGTGCAGCCTGGAGCCTATTCAAAGGTTCAAATGACTGCCATTCTCACATGGAATGGTGCTTTTGTCCCAGACTGGGCTCTGGAGTTGGTCTCAAACCATCATTTTCTTCCCTTCCCTTTTCCTCCAGTCTTTTTTTTTTTGGCAGGCAGGTATAAAATAAAACAGTGTAACAGCCATTGAGTTCTCTTTTGTAGCATGGTCAGTCAAGACAGAATGGCCAAGTTAGAATAACCACTGCTACAATGAGTTTGGCTTGCCAAATGTCATCTAGTTACTCACGTCGTCTCTCATCGAACAGTTCAAATTGACATGGTGCCATGCCCTTCACATCCTGATGGTGTTGGGGGGAACAATGTGTCACTCCCACATCTGTAAAGGTATTTTTGTTTTTTATAGATAACACACCACCATCTACAAAATCCACAACCAAGGAAGAAAGTGAAGACAGCAACAGAGGTATGTCTATTTGTGACTCTGTGTGCGTGTGTGTGTTTGTTTTCTAGTCAAATTTTAATAATGATGACTGCATGTTTTGGACATGCCAAGTAGCATTACTGGTAGAGGAAACATTGTACATTGATGTGTTTTTACATCATAATTTGTTTGGTGTGTACAAAGTAATGGAGTGTGTTCTTGATCAGTAATCTTCTGCTCTCTGACTGGTGCCAAGTTCCTCTTAGGGGAAATGAATACAAGATGAAGCTTGGTCTTTTTTAAAAGAATGTTTTCTTAGAGGAAAACTTGTTTAAGAAGCCATTATCTGGCTATTCTGCAGTTTCAGCCCATTTGGATGTGTAATATTGAAACAGTTATAGGCTTCTCCGATACGATGGACCAAAGATAATTAGATTCTTACACTGGAGGGTGTTAGTAGGCAATTAAAATCGTACACTATCCATTTGTCTTCAAGCCTTAAGGTTGCAGGGATTTTTTGAAGATAGCAGCCATGGTTGTTTTCTTTGGGGAAACAGTTCCTCTCGCTGATTGTGAAAGGCTGGACCAGATAGCGAGACACTTCAAGGGCGTCAATACATTCTGTGTTGTTAAACAAAGCACATTAAATCATTTCTCCTCACCCATTCAACATACCTTTCCATAATCCACAGCAGTAATTCAATATGATTCACAAATTCAATCATCAGCATTAGGAGGGCATAAGTATTTTGTAATAATCTTTATAAATCCTAATTTATCAGGCCCGGCAGCTTAATAGTAACTAATCCATTCACAAAAGGCCTTGGCACAGCTTTCTAGCATGGGAACACTCAGTCCTTGAGACAACCTCTCTCACAGGAAGGGAATGAAATTATTTTGTACTGCCTGCACTGTAAAGGTTAGGTCTGGTTTGATGTAGCACATAGGAAGGATTAATCATACAAAACACTCAGATGTCAAGATAGCACAGAGCAGAGGAAATGCGAGCTGCAAAAACCGACTGTCAGCTACGTGAGACAGACATTATACGACGAGTCTCATACCACCTCTGTACACCTGTGTAGGATCTCCTCTCAACAAAAACACACGATATTTCACCATCTTGTCTATAGAGCCAGCAAAGCAGGTCACCTATTTGATATAGTCAATATGTGGAGCATTTTTTTGGGATAAATTACACTCTGCAGCAGAGTTGGTGGAGTGTGTCTGTCAGTATGCCTCCATGCCTCCAGTGATCCATCACATCCATCACACTCCTCAGGGGATTCACTCTCCCCTCTCTATGGGTCAGACATGAGGGGCTTTTAGCCACAGCACTGATAGAGAAAACATTCAGGCTTTCTCCACTGTTTTATCCATGATAAATACACTGGTTAGTGGAGTGAAGATAATTATAGGGCTTTCTCTGTCCCACAAACTGCACAACTGTTTTGTCACTGCACGAGCAAAATGCTGCTTCAGCCTCGGTGGACTGGAGGAAGAAAACTGTAAAAAAACACAATGAACAGAAACACCAAACTGTAAAAAGAAAAAGAGAAGAGCACATAACCTGTGGTACAACTTCAAACAAAACAGCAGCTTCTCTATCTTCTTCTGAACATCAGACAGCATCAAATCACATCTCACATTGTATTGCATGTAACTGTGTATTATGGTTATTTTTCCATTCTTTAAATGTTAATTGAGTATTTATTGCTTTTATCACTGTGTTTTTTGTGGTCCTTTCTAGACACTTAATGTGTCATAAATGTGTAACATGAAAGTAGGACATTCATTACAGTGCTATATAAATGAAGTTCTAATTATATTTACTTTATGACCAAGAGGAGTTGTTCAGATTTGAGAAACAGTATTTCGCCTCTTCTTCAAAAGACACCAACATACAATCCCTCGACAACTACAAATAACCCCTGAAGTGTATTCGCAAAAAAGGGTCACAGATTAACTGTGTGTGTGTGTGTGTGTGTGTGTGTGTGTGTGGGATGAGCTATGTTGTGATGTAATCCACATGAAACAGAAGCGCAGCATGCAGATGCTGTGAGCTATAGAAAGAAAAAGAGAATGGGAAAGGGTGGGTGAGACACAGAGGCGAAAGCTGGCACAGAGGTCCAGGGCGGGTTGTAGCCTCTTTAGAGCACACCTGAGATGGCAAGCAGCCCCACAGTGTCTATTATTTGATATCAGATTGGTATTAGTGAGATTAGTGGATGTCACAGGGCGCAGTAAAATGTGAACATTGAGCCAGAAATCAATGCCTGGCTGGGTCTGTTTGCCTGGCATGCCTGAGCTTTCTGGGAAAGACCCGAGGAACAGAGGGGGAGATGGTGAGAGATGGCACAGAGCATGGATAGACATGCAGATTATTAACACTATGTGTTGATAGACAGTGTGTCTCTCCATGGGATGCCATCTTTTATACCATGGCACCCTGTCAAGCATCGCTCACAAGCACACTTGCACTTTGCCTGCACTCACACATTTCACATGCAAAAGGTCTTTGAATGATAGCTGTTGGTCATCCCTTTTTTCTTTACACATGTCTCATGAATTTTTCAAATTCCACCCTTTTTTTAATATCTTTTTGTCCTTTGCTCCACTTGGCATTAATGGAAGCAATATGAGACAGGGCTGGGGGAGGAGAGAGAGCATAGCTAGGGTGTGTGAGTGTGTGTGCAAGTTTACGTGTTCACATTTCTGTCCATTCCTGAATTCGAGATTCTGCTTTTACGTCATAGGAAATATTTTCTGTAGTTGATGTTGACTCAATGGTCATGCAAGTGGGACACACGGGGAAGGTTGCATATCAGCATCTAAATTGTTCATGTCCTTGTTGATACTGTACCCCTGAATCTGATGTTGACATAAATAAATCATTTAAGTGTGTGTGAACACTACAACGCTGCCGCTCGTTCAACGCAAGGGCAGACGAGTGCCTAAAATTGCCTTTCAGTCATTATATTTCTGAAAGTGGTATTCATGGATGTACTGACACTAAAAGTCTTGAGGTGTGGACTTTGGCTGGAGCCCGTCTGTGTGAAATATGTCAGACCATGATTCATAGTGAAGACAGTTTAGTACAGTGAGTATCGGGTAGGAAAGCTGTGACAATGCTGCCACCTGCTGTTTGGAGCACATGAATGAGCGGCATGGTGGAGATGCTGGTTGGGTTTTTACTTTGTGGTGGGGACAGTGTTCTAATTGAACTTAACTTGGAGCTATTATAAATCACATCTGCCCTACATAGAATCTTTTGTTCTCTAGTTTGTGTGTGTATGTGCATGTTTACACACAATGTGTGCCTTAGCATCCTTTATCACAAATTGAATATTGTTCCATTCAATAAGCCAAATATGAATGATCAACAGGGAGGAAATTAAATTCAGCCTTTTGTTGTATCTGATATAGTGTTGTTTGGAATCACTTTAGACAGATACAAAAGCCAAGCATAATTTCTAAATGCAGAATACAGGTTTAGGGTGACCTCATGGCCAGCGAAGCATTCATCTTAACTTGCTTTCCCCAGTGAAGTATTCTGTTCAATCCCCTATGTGTGGCTCCATCTCAAAATGCCAGTCATGATTAATAGAAAGGATTTCCATCTACTGTGTGTCACCAGCATTCTGCGTGATGGACAGAGGCACTTGAGACAAACATGCAGCACTGGTAGAACTGGCCTTTTCCCTATTTAATAGAGGCTGGCATTTTTATTGTTCTGAGTGCAGGGCAAAATTGCATAGATATGAAAAAATGGTTTCTCTCTCCAGCTTGTTAAAAAAGCAATTATAGAAGCTGCAAAATAGCCATTGTAGAGCATGTTCTCTTATTGGTGTCATGGCTTTCATTTACTCAATTTGTCCCAAATGTCATTGGTTTATGTGTGTGTGTGTGTGTGTGTGTGTGAGCAAGAAAAGGGGTAAGGAGGAGGGTGCGGGTAACAGATACGATGAAAGGATTAAAGTTGTTTTATGTCACTACTAAAATCTACCTTTTGCGCATAAAAAATGTTTGCCATAGTGTTGTACACTAGGCAGGTTGTTGTAGTTGGGAAGATGCTCTCATGACTCTAAATTTCAGGTTGATTAGCAAGAAGGATGTCTGTACAGTATGATGAGTGTCATTCTCCAGTGAAATGTATAGAAAGCCTTTTTTTATTATATTCAATAGTATCAGTATGATATTATGCCATGCGATACTAAAAAGTATCATGTAGACTCTGGTTCTATAAGAACCTACAGCTACACATTTAAGACCTTCTTCATTGTAACAGAGATATACTGTAACATTGATACATTTGTAAGCCTTCAATAACTGAAGCTCAATGCAGGCTATGTCAAAAGCTAGAATATCTAACAAATGAGCACTTATATTTCAAACAAAATAAGGAGTTATTCAGATATTCTTAGCAGGTGCAGTAGTAGGTTTCCTTACTGATAACCTAGAAAACCCCATTATCAACCCTTTATGTAAAAACACATTATGAAAGGGAGGCTAGTGAAACAGGAACTAGATAGGATATTGCCATTTTAAAAATGGGATGCCAGCTCTCACAAGATGAATCCTTTGCCTAGAGATGAACAGTTTGTGATCATTAATATGACTGGTAGCTTTGTTTTTCAAAATGAACGACTGACATTATTCCCACTCATGCATGTGTTTGGCTGATGATTTCTTTGCCTCCCTTTTCAGGTAAAGAGGAAACAGGTGATGAAGAAGAGGGTGACAATGGTAATGTAGCTCTACGGACCATTAACACATGTTCGGAGCCCCTTGGCTCTAGCAGTGCTTCTTGATGTCATTTTTCATCAAAGATTGAATTTTGTGTTCGCTCCAGTTCAGTTTTTCCATCCTGTGTGCCACCACTCTAGCAAAAAAAAAGTTCTCTTATCACAGAAGCTTGGAACAAAGAAATCCCTCAATTATGTATGGCTTTAGAAGTGACATTCTTTCTCCCTTCTTTTTTGTCACTTAATTTATGCATGTCTTTGTGGTTCCATTGCTCTCATACTGCAGAACAAAGACAAAGCTACACAAAGAGATGGAAAGAAAAGGCTGTTTGAGGTGATATCGAAAGCCAAGCCGATTCAACCCCAGGCGCTAGCACTGAACTCAAATGTTTTCCACTCTTTTGAATTCCTCTTCTGTTTCTAGATGCTGCAGTAAATGAAGACGTGGAGATGGCGAGTCAAATCCCAGGTATAGTACAGTTACAAGTCAAGGCTCCATCGTGTGATTACGTGTTATTGTCAGTGTGCAGACTGCCACTACTCTACACATCACTCACTTAGTAGGAAGGAGCCACATTGATCTGACTTTTATCTCTGATGGGAATTTTATGAGCTGACCGGCAGCTCATTGCTCTGGTTTTCACTTCAGCTCAGAGTTTTGATTAAAGATCTAATGTGATCAGTCTTGTTAGCAGCAGAGGAATAACTCATATGCAAATCTCTAAATGCATCTGTACAGGCTGAATGAACAGACCCTGAGACTCTGATGTGTTTTGTTGCGCTAACAGTGAGAGCCTCAAGTGAACTGTGAGTGTGTGTGTATGTGTGTCTTAGATCAGACTGTATCACCAACTGACTGATGTGTAAGCTCACAGTTTGCAAGAACAATAATTTCCAAGTGTTTATCAAAAATTGCATGCTTTTAAAAGGACATACAGTTCTTTTTAACCCTATTTCCCTCATTCAAAGGTCAAAGGTCAAAAAGTCTTTATTGTCCCCGAGGGGCAAATTGGCCTGCAGCCATAAAATACGGCACAGAAACACAAAAACAGCGTCAACAAAAAGAGACAAGACAACAGATAGAACAACATTCTCATGCTTAATCTCCACAATTCTAATAATAACGTAGTCACTTCTTGTCAAAGACATGGTTGTATATAGTTTATATATTTTCCTATTATTGTGTTGAAATGAGTTGTGGCATATCAGCTAATTCTGGAGTTTGCAAACAGAGAAAGAATACCACTGAAGATTGTTCCATTTGACAACTCTGGTACATGCAATGTGCAACTAAGCTTAATGTGTACAGTGTTTACTTTCTACCCTGCCATTCAAACATGCAGGGGGTCTCTGAAATCACAAGTTCACACTTTAGACATAACTGGACACAGAAATACATATCACATATAGACTCCACTAAGGACAAGGTAAGCTGTAAAATAAATTAAACTGTGTAATGTAGCTGAACAGTGTCATTGAATGATGTCCAACGACCTGCAGTAAGCATGATCTGTGTGTGTGTGTGTGTGTGTGTGTGTGTGTGTGTGTGTGTGTGTGTGTGTGTGTGTGTGTGTGTGTGTGTGTGTGTGTGTGTGTGTGTGTTACAAAGGGGCAACCATTAAGTTTGAGCTAGAACCATTTCTCCTTCTCAGAATATTCTCTGTGCTGCTGGTATATAATTAAGACTCTGCATTTGCATACTGGCAGTGAGACAGCACCTCGCCTCTCTTGTTTTTGTTTTATTCAAATCCCATCCCATTGACAAAGATTTGACAGATAGAGCCTCTCTGAACATGAATTTTCTAGATATTCTATGAGAGAGTTATACCAACGCAGCCTCGGGATTCTATCCAAGACCTGAGATGTGTAATTACTTTCTCATTAGACACAAACAGAGAAGTAGGCCCTAGGAGGAGCCACAATATACAATTTAAAACAACATCTGCAGGCTAATTCAGCCAAAAAGTGCAGCAATTGCATCATTCTTTTCTGTGTGTGTGTGTTTGTGTATTGCAGGTGGAAACCAGAGACCACAGATCAATATATTGTTCAATTATGTAGTCTTGGTTACTTATTAGCACGTTTATTTACCATGAGTACTCTGTTCCTCCACATCTTTCTAATATTCCTTTTACACACACATTGTTCTATACATATTCTAAAACTAGCTTATACAGCCTAAAGCAAGCACTTTTTCTACAGAAAATTTGGCTTTTTTTATTTTCCTTCTTCCCTGTCAGCCCTCCTTGCCTTACAAACTGGAAAAGAGCAGCAACCTGTTGTTGTGAAAATGTTTCTGAGAGATTTCTGTCAGCAATAATGAAGTATGGGCTTGTTTTCTGCCATGTGCTACAGGATTTAATGTGAAGGCTTTGACTCTCTATGCCTGAATTAATCCTTCAAAAATGTACTACTTTTTTATGTTTGTGTGCCTCCAGAAGAAAATCCAGGAAACGAGGAGCCAGATCAAGAAAAGGATAATGATGGAAATGAAAACCAAGACAAAGATGAAGATGTAGGATCTGACAAAGACAAAGATGAAGACAAAGGCATCGACAATGATAAAGATGAAGAGAAAGGTATGTACATAAGAGTATATGCAGTTTGTTTTTATCCTTTTACATCATAAACGTGAGGTACACAAGTTGTCAGTCACAGAATATTAGTACCAAATTGAAAAAGGTTCAGGTGATCGTCTGATTTCCTGATAGTAATTGTATTTTATCACTGTATGCTGCAAAATATCCACGGGGCACTGAGGCAGACAGATATGAATAAATCAGTTCAATGGATGAAACTGTGATGGCTGACATAATGACAGAATAACAAAATGAAAGCATAGATGTTTACATTTTTG
Source organism: Gadopsis marmoratus (assembly GCA_036023855.1). Classification (NCBI taxonomy): domain Eukaryota; kingdom Metazoa; phylum Chordata; class Actinopteri; order Centrarchiformes; family Percichthyidae; genus Gadopsis; species Gadopsis marmoratus. The sequence continues at coordinate 17,470 of JAVQJF010028923.1, read as the reverse complement.
GTTTACCAGCAGTCTCAAATTACATGGTTGGGAGATGGAACGTTAAAGAGAGTTTTTTATTTCTTCCTGTCGGTGTTAGAATCTATTCAAATGTATCTCTCAGCACAGAATAAGCAGAACGAAACGAGGAGGAATTCAGGCTCAGATTATGTGCAGTATTACAGATTGGACATAAAATATGCTATCACAAGAGCCTCACAGTCCAAAGCACATGTACACACAGTAAAGCAACCAAACTACTACATATAGTGCACACACACACACAAACAAAGCTGATGTGACTGGAGACAGCTCAAGCCTCTTTTTACAGACAAGTGGGTTCGATCACCTGTCTGCAAAGACACCGTCATGTGAAAATGCAGTGTAACAAACATCACAGCTTTGCTTCCTTTTAAAAGCAGAGGAAGAGCAGCCTGCCACAAAGACAGAAGACGACGACTCATTAAAGTCCACTGCGGAGATGGAAGGTAAGATCTGATTTGCTTGGATTTGATTTGATATGATTTGATTTGGCCTGATTGAGTGTCTGACTGACTGACTTTCTATCAATGTGATTTTCCTGTCCAGTCTGGTGTATTTGTATACTTTGGTATTTAATTGATATGGTCAGCGTTGTTTTTGTTGTCTGCTGTCTGTCAAACTAGTTTTCCCCTGGAATCAATCTCATCCTTTCTAAGATCTGCTACTGTCTCACCCATATATAATCAATTTATACAGGAAGTTCTAGGCATTGCAGGGAGCCTCAGGTGGCATAACGTCTCTGGGAGCCATGATGGAGGTGCTGAGAACAGTCAAAGTTAAGATTGACTGTCATAGCTATATGAAATAGGCATTGTTCTTTTTGTGCAGATTCTGACTGGGAACTGATCATTTTAGCAGTCATGTAAAATGACCAATTGTTGGAAGATCTGATGAACTATTTCTTGCCATCTTGGTTGTAAAGTAACCTCACCCAGTCTAGTAATCCTGCTTGCCCTGCTAACTAGTGCTAACAACATGCTTTTCTCACCCCATGTGAAGCAGTGATGTAGTGTGGCACTATACAATCAGGTTCAAGACATATATATATCTTTTAACCCCAAAAGGCAAAGTTTAGCTATGAATTTCCAAACTCCACACTATCAAAATCTATTGTCGAGTGAGACTCTTCAGTGCATCCGATTTGCTTAACATTAATTAGCTTAACAATGTGAATAGCTGGGATTAGTAGTTGCTGTTTGTGCTTCAAAACAGTTGCATTGTGTATGAATAAGGCTAGCGATATTCTATATATTTTTTTTATGTTTACTAATATAAAAACATCAACCATCCCACTGGAAGACCTGTTCCTTCATGAACATGGGCACTGTAGTTTATTTAGAGTCAATTCCGCAGAAACCATCCTGCTGCTGTAAATGCTCATTAGAGCAGCAGATGTGTGTTAATCCGCATCTGAAAAATAGTCCCCAATAAATACATTATTCACTCCAGTTTGTGTAACATTCGTTGAAAGTGCCCAGCTGTTTTATGAAATTACTTGGCCTTTTTTTTTTTAAAGGACATTATATATTTTTACCTGTTTTTTAAATATTTTCAACATAGTTTTCAGTAGGAACAAATTGGCTCAAGGCTCAGTCCCATAGACACAGTTAAACAATGTTGATTTTGGTCTAGTTGACAATAAGAAGAATTCAAGCTAAAGAAAAGGAAAATAAAGAACTAGTCGACTTTAGATAAAATTGTACTGTATAGCTCTTTTCATATTTCTCTGTTTTAGCCAGGTTGCCATATTTAGCCTTTATTTGCATTAAGCCACTTCAGTGGAGCTCCATGATGAGTCCAGCCATCCTGATTGGATCAGTCCTCTACTCTTTCTGTGTAGCCCTCATTTGTATGGGTTTTTTTACCACGTCAGATAATCTGTCTTTATTTATCCAGATTTTTCTCTGGCTGAAATTGTGACTGATTAAGGGTATTCCCTGGAGAAGCTGAGGGTTAGATTTTTAAACTCCAGCCATCCCTCTCCCACCACTGCAAAACACAAAGGTCTGAGTCACTCTCTCACCTCCATTTCACTTTGACTGACATTCAATTAATTTAGGCTGAGAGTGAACATTCCAGATAGATCTATCTGAGATAGCCTTCTCCATCCCCTCTGAAAAGCCATTGGAATACGTCCTACAAACACTACAGGCTTTCCATCACTGGAAAGCTTCACTCCAGCCTGTTGATTGTGTCTTGCCTGAGCCCGCCCGTGTCCGTCACTGTCTAGGGTTACCATGGGCTGTGTGGTGGCACTGGCAAGCAGTAAACAGTGGTGTCGTTCCTGATTGCAGGAAGATTGCCTTTTGTATAGAAGAGCAGGACTTTGGACAGAGTGCAGAGCCATACTGTCTCAGATATTGAATCTCATGCAGGCCAACGCAGCCAGGTTTAGCCATCCGTAACCAGTTATTCACAGGACAAGACAAAATGATTCCCGAGTCAATACGCTTTATTAAAAATAATAACTGTAATCAGGCTATCTGCTCATAGTCATAGAGGTTAAATCTGCTTCATTGAAAGGAGTAATAAAATTGTTCATAATGATGGGAGGAAAAAGTAATGAATCAAACAATTTGGGGACAGCTGAATGAGTTGCTACACACACATGCATACACCTATTCGTGACAGAGTTCGAGAGTGTGTCTGTGTCTTTTGCACCAAGTCTTACCTACTACCTTTTCTGTTTGTGGCATCGTCTTATATTAACAATCAAGTTGTAATGTGCAGGCACAAATATTTCAGAGAACATAGAAAATTGTTAAGCATTTATGAAACAAATTCATACATTTGAGCAAAATCTTGCCAATAAAATGGACAAACGTTGCAGCTACCATTATTCACATATACCTTAATTTATCCATGAGGATACACATCTGATCCAATTATAAATCTATGATATTCTAAAATATTTTTCAGTGTCACTTCAGATGTCACCATTTAGAAATGAGCAATCACTGCCAACTTTCTAAAGAAAGATCAATCTGATGCACTGAAACACGAGTGCAAGGAAAAGCAGAAGGTTGTTAAAGAAGAAGGTTGTTGCCTCTTTCAGTCTTTTCTCTTTGGTCCTCCAGTAAATGCTGTCTAATTTGTTGTTTGGTTAATTGTTCAGTCCTGTACATTGATTCATAGGTCTCTTAGCACTATCTACAATACTGTGGCTGATATCCAGCTATGCTGCACCTGTGGCTGTAGATGCATTTGTTTTCGAAATGATGCGCTTGACACCGTCTTATCCTTTAAACATTGTCATAAAAGGAGGTGTTCTGATCAAGGTCATAATGAACAGGTCACACTCTAAATATTAGTGATCCCACATTGCAGGATGTGTTATAGTCAGATTTGTTGCTACAGAGTTCTCAGATTCCACCCATTGCATCTGTGCATTTGTCTCCACATCCTCCCTGTGTTAGACAATGTCTGTCGACACCCTGCAGTTCTCACATAGCTCAATATTACACATATGGAAGTGTGTATCACAGCTAAGCATCTCAGTCGCAGCTCAGTTACACTAAATAACACAAAGCTAAAGAAAACATCTTTGTGTTTAATTAATTTTCACTCATCAGCATTATAACTTGTTAATGTAATAATCTATTCAGTCTACACACATTCCTTTATATTAGATACAGATGTAATTTGATATCGTATCAGTTCATATTGCCAAACTATGCCATCTGTTTACATTGCAGGTCTGTTCATATAGATAGGCAGTTATGTTTAAGCATTTAGTCCTGTCCTTAGCTCTACAAATGACTTCATTCAATGCAATAGTATAAGCAACCGAGAGCCATAAGATCCAAACAGTACATAGCAAATATTTTATTCAGGGGATTTTATTTAGCTCTCTAGAATGTATTTCTGGAGTAGTGATATGTAAGGAGGTAGGATTTTGCATTTTAAATAAATCTGTGCGCTTCACTATATGAATCACATGTATTTGATATCTCCCTGCACAAGCAGAGATATTCTCAGTCTGATATTTGGGATGTTATAAAGGCTCCGCAAATTGAATCAGAATTCCAGGCAGCCTTTATTATGAATATTCATAGCATACTTTAAATTGGAAATGGAGGCTATATTGTTATTGTTTTTGAAATATCTATCCAGCAAGCCTTGTTCTGGTGACTTGTGAGAGTGGGCACCCGCTTCAGTAAGCTCATGGAACGCCCATAAATTAAAATAAGACTGTCTTTGCCTAAAGCTAGGAATAAATAAATCTGAGTGGTGAACAGAAATAGGTTTTCCTTCATGCAGTGTGATTCTCCTACAGGAGTCGATAGCTATTGTCTTAGCTCCAAAGGTAAGATTTAATGGCTGCACAGATTCAATGCCAATGAGTAAAAAACAGCTCATCCTTCTTTCCAATCAAACTCTGAGCAAGTTAAAAGCATCTGAGCAAAAGCTCTGTAAAGCATTTGCATATCATGCAGTGCACCAACACAAACCTGAATAAGGTTCTTGTGTGCAAGACTGTTAGTGATAGTATTTCCTGTTACACTGCCAGTCAGTTTAGTATGTGCCTATTGTCCACACAGCCTTTAAATGTGGAGAAAACAGTGCTGCTCCCCAATATATGCCTGAATATAAACTACAGACAAGCTTGCAATCGAGGGAGCCTGAATGTTCAATACATGTTCCTCATATTTTCCTGCCTTTGATAAAGCTGGCCTCTGCTAGAGGTTGACTGTGGGGCGATAGCAGCACCTTGACTATGGAAGGGCGCTACAGACAATACTTTAAAGGGGTGGTCTCTACCTGTAATGGCATACTAAATCCAGGCAGGAGGGATGGGGAGAAAGAGAACGGAGAGACAGACAGACAGACCCAGCAGGCCATCACAACAATCTGAGTCTCAACACAGCAGAGAGGCAAGACACTATTACATCAGCCCAGAGGGTGTTGGAGCTGACATTCTCACTGCTCATCTCTCCCTTGATTTTTCTTTGTTTCCTTTTCTCTCCGTAGATCTGTTGTGTTGTTAAAAGGGAAGCAATACAGCAACTCCAGTTCATCCTCATTATCCACAAGTTTTCACTTGTTTATGGTTACGTATAGTCTTGATTTCACGACTTTCTATCTCCAAATGTTTTTTCCTGTGGTGGCCAGCTTTATTTAGCTCTGTGCCTCTGCCACAACCGCTCACAGCTCACTATATGCGATGCTCTGAGCAGAAAGCCCAGCTGCATCCACAAGTGCCATATGGTGCCCAAAAACATCATGTGCTCCCCTCTCTCCCTTGTACGATCCACAAACAATAAAAAAAATGCATTAAAATGGAAGCGCAACAAATCCCCTTCTAAAAACATGAGAATCATGAGTCATGAGAATTGGTTGTATTCTCTAGTTTGCGAGTGTTATTTGAGGGATGTTATTGATTTCTATGTACTTTACTTCCCCAGTGGTACAGCTTTAGCGTAACAGACCAACAAGCCAACACAAATGGCTCCTCTGAAATCCAGCAGACTTGCCATTGGCGATATGAAGGTGCACACAAAATTATCACAGCACAGTGACCCTGTGCAGTCACTCTTTTTATTTTATAGCACAAAGTTATTAATCCAATGCAATTTAAGTTTTTTTGCTTCATTTTAGCAGCTTGAAACATTTTTCCTTAAATTTATTGGTATATTCCTCTCAGAATTTGTTGTTGCTGAAGTGCGCTTTGGATTTGTTCCTTCTTCTGCAAAAGCAAAAAGGATTTGAAGCTTTGCTTAATTGGTTGTTTTGTGCCCTTTTGTCTTGGTCTTTTGTGAACAATGGGGTACTGGTGATGTAAATCTAATTCTGAAGAGCAATGCGGTCTTTCTTGTGGCTAAGAGTTGTCAGCACACAATTAACTTTTGGCGTAATGTTGTATACTGTAATACTGAGTGGCTCCTCAGGGAGCAAGCTGCCACTGGCTGAAGACATTAGGCTATGCTTGTGTTTTATAGCCTTTCACACTGACTGTGAAAATCCAGGACCAGCAGCTACACCAGTCACAGCCCTGCTGAGACATTGTGTGCGAGTGCCGTGAGGAGTCTTATCTTTATCCTATTAATGCAGCTTTTATTGTTGAATTCCATTTGGCTTCTTGTTTTGACTTGCTTTGTTAATTTTAGGTCACTGGATATCAAACTGAGCCCGTTTCCTGGTGATGTCAATATGAAAAAGTTTAGCTTTTCAAAATATTGTATTTATTTCACAATCTGTTGATCGCTTGCAGTCTGAGTGAATTTGGTTCTTCTCCATCATTTTGTAATGTCTTCTTATTGATGAGAAATACAGGACTCTGTTCATATAGCTGGAGATGGAGAATAGACCACCAATGTGTGCAATGTCCATTATGTTGGTCACCTCTGGCCCAGAAGCCGGCTTCAAAGAGAGGGGGCTTCATCTAACAGACTACAAGGGACACACCTTTTCTGTCCTCCTTTGAAGTTCCTCTTTTGATCATCTCTCTTATCCTGCCTCCACCCCTCTGTTTGGTTAACAAAAATAGCAAATGAATCAATTCTGAGCAGAGCGAAAATTTGCCAGCCAACAGAGATGCAACAACAATATCTGTAACACATTTTAGTCTCCGTCTCACACACATCTTGTAAAAAGACACACATAAAGACACGGAGCGATGACTGATGTCTCTATGGGTTGCCTGTCTCCTGGAGGCAGTGAGGAGGATTTGATGTTAGAGCTACTTCAGTTTAGAAACAGGAGTAAACCCAAAAACAATGGTCTTTGAGACTCAAATGTGAGAGTTGGGATTTTAAGTCTTTAACCCTTTGGATTTTAAACGTCATTGTGTGCTTAACTCATTAGTATTTCTCAGATGTAATTCACTCAGAGTTCACCCACAATGCACAAAGGGTATGATGCAATGAGATGCAATACAGCATGACATTAGAGCTGCAACAGTTAGTTGTTAAATAGATTTTTTGATCGTCAAAAAAGTAATTGGCAACTTTATTGATAAGTAATTTTGATAATTGATTTGATTAATTGCTACAGATTTTTTTTAAAGCACAAAATGCCAAATATTTTATAATTCCACCTTCTCAAATGTGAAAATTGCTGCTTTTCCTTGTTTTTACATTATAATAAAAACTGTTTTGGGGGTTTGGACTGTTGGTTGGATAAAACAAGAAATTTGCTGGTGTCTTCTTGGTCTTTTCGAAACTGCGAAGGGCATTTTTGATCATATTCTGACATTTCAAAGACCGGATGATAAATCCAGAAAATCAAAAGTGGCAAATGAATCAATAATGAAAATAATTGTTTGTTGCAGCCTTAATGACATAATACAATTCAGTATATTATGTCATGCTATTAATAACATCAGGCAAAAAAACAGCAACCAACAGTGAAGTACAATCATGTAAAATGAATTGTCACAATAATAATATGTGATGCAACATCTTCATTTGCTGTAATTATCTCTCCATCAGTCCCTCACTACGCGGCTGACACACAATACCTGGCGCTTCTAGGTCTACCAATCAAGGTCTCTCTTGCTGACCTTTCAATGATAGACAGCTGCTCTGCCAGGGCTCCTGGCTTTCACTGCAGTCTAGATGAGCACTTTCATTATATTGACCAGTCCGATCCATGATCTCCTGTGGAAAACGTTGAGCTGCACAGAAGAGGCATGACTTCATAACTGCAAATCAGTCAGCTGGCTCGAGCCAATGCATCCTCTCCGGCACACAAACATCCAGGCCTTCTTCTTGGAACACGCTGCTTCTACACCTCCCTGAGCTGTGGTGTGTCCCATTTTAATGTATCGTGGGGGTTAGCCAGATCACCTTATGTCAGATTTACCAGTCCCTGCAAGACTGTCGGTCTGTGCTTTGATATAGTGAACCACAATAGATATAGAAGACAGAGGTGAGCAGCTTCCCGCAGCAGGCCCGTTAGCAGCGCAGGGAGAGTCTAAAGATTATGTAAAGTAATTCAACGAGTGATGAGAGAGGAGCAGGCCACCACTGACAGCAGGTTTAGCAGGTATGTAGGTCACACAAGGGGGAGGCCTCCTTTGCATTTCTTCCATGTCTATTTTTGTGTTGTCTCCCTCTCTCACTTCTTCACTTAATCAGTTATTCACTTTTCATCTCAGAATATCTCAGTATTCTCGCTCTTTTTTTTCTTTAAATCTCCTTTCTTCTGACAAACCAATGTGACTGTCTCACACTACCATGGACAAGTTGGGGAATAGAAAAAGAGAGAGACATTGCCAGTGGAGACAACATTTTTACTGGCTTTCCTGTTTCTTTCAACCCTTGTTGTGTCTTGTCAAAGGTTTGCCAGTGGTCATTTTCCCTTCATTTTTTGCAACATATGTTGTCAACTGTTCCCCCTCTTTTCTCCTGCCATCTCTCCCTGCCTTCTAATCATATTCACTTTGAGTTGTAGTTTAAGCCCAAAGCAGATGGTGTCCTGTTCTCTTTTCAGTCACTCAGAGTACTCTGTGTTTTCTCATCTTGTCAAGCATGGCCCAGGCCTGTGTAATGAGCTTGGGCCTTTTCAGTCAGTTTAGAGGACCCTGACCCAACTTGGAGCCGCCCCACCACAGCAAGGTTACCCAAACCCGCAGGGGAGCACAATGCTACTTAGTGTCCACAACCCCTCAGCCTTTTCTTACAGAGAAGAAAGGTGGAATATTAATGAGGACTCTTGGCTTTTCAGGAAAGTAGAAGTAGAGAGGGGCGGTCACAGTGTTTATTGAGCAGGCTTGTTTTCATCTCCCGAGCCTGCAGGTCACAGCTCAGCGCTCTTTAATTGGCTCAGATTGTCAGACAGTATTCCGTCTCAAAGCAAAGAAAACTCCGGCTATCAAACACTGAACCCCCTTCCTCACAAAATCCCTTTTTTCCTGTTGTGAGAATGGCAGCTCATGCAGCTAAGCTATTTCCACAAGCCTGCACTACAAATTTAACATTAACATATGAAAATGGGATGCTTTCCACGTTTACCAGCTCATTAGTTCTTTTGGTTTGGCACTTGTTGAAGTCCACCCACCCTTGTTTTGCTTGAGCAGGGAGATGTCTTTAATTATCTTTGCAGTGGGCATATCAGGCCCAAAGCTATTAGCCCATGCAAAGTTCATTGAGGGACTCTTTGATACTTGTTTAATATACATGGCCCAATGCAGACCAGGCCCAAGTCCCTCATAGACCACCCAGTTTACATACTGAAATGAATTCTGCTCTCATCTCCTGAAAGGAATGGAGCTTCTCAATAGATACCGGTGTTGGCCCTGACATTTTCCTATCTTATTCTGTCAAGATGAAATGCTGTTGAATAAGCAGCAGCCCTCCTGCTTCATAAAAACCTCAGAAGTGTTTTACCAGGTATTTGATCAATTCAAGCTAAATAGATGTGCAATCAGTGAAAGAGATTTAGTCTGTGCATTTTTCCCCAATTGTGGTGTGTTCAATTTGGCATATTGTAGTGGCAAACAACACAGAGCAACTATTGGGAAGTGAAAGAGCGGTTTTAGACCGAGATTGTGATGGGTCTTGTCTATTGTTTGAGTGGGAGCAGCTGGACACCTGTGTGAGCTTGCCTGGATCAAAGCTCCAGGACCTGTTCAGTCACAGCAGACCAGTCCGCCACGCCACGGTTTGGGGATCAAATGAACAGAAGAAACTCTCCTGGGGAATGGAGACTGCAGGGCACAGACACCGATTTTTATTCTTTCACTGCTCAAGAAAAGAGGAGTTGAATAAAAGACAGGGAGATGTCCTGTGGCTGAGGGACGAAAGGAACCTCCTGTTCTGCCCAAGGCTCCTGTCTGGAACATTAAGCAGAGACGGTTCACATGCTGCCATGTGGGTGACCCACGGGGACTGCCCCCCCTGTGGGCTGACTGAGCTAGAATGACAAGAACATTAAGAGTGGTGTGGAAGCAGAACTGCTGCTGATCGCCACAAATGCTCGTCGAGGATGATGCCAAATAATGAGAAAATGTTTCATACAAAAGCTACAGCTATTCAAATATCTATTTCATGTATTATATACGATGCTTTAAAACCTTAACTTGCCATCTGTGTCCCGTTCAAACACATTGTCTATCATGGTTGAATATTATGGTGCAGTACACTAATGCTGACTAACAAAACGCTAACTACCTCTTGTCTAATAAATGAATGGAAGGTGGAGGGATGTAATTTTCTGCTTGTCTGCATACGAGGGTGACTTATGCCCAACTCTCTTCCTTCCTCTCCCTTCTCTTATGTGTGCACATTTGAGCACACACACACACACATATATTCTCATCCTCCCTCTTGAGCTGCTGAGGTATTTTCTCTCTGGCATGTTTCCACTGAACTTCTGAAAGTCTGAAGTGACAAAAGTTCAAGAATGTGAAAGTTTGGCAAATGTTGAAAATATTTTTGAGCTCCTGCGTGACCTGTAAACTAATCTGTCATGAAACCTTCACTGAAACATTGTGATAGCTTGATGAACAGATGACAGCTCTAATATGTAAGAAAATGCAGATCAGATACCCTTTGAAACCCTCAGTACCAGTCACCACGTTGCCTATCTTCGTGGAGACATGTCATGCATGCTTTAGAGTAAGATATGAGATATAGAAACCATTATGTTTTAGCTCTCTAAAGTATTTGATGCTTTCTTTCTCTAGACCTGCACAACAATACAGTATACAAATTCCGTTACTATGCGTACTGGTAATTAACAATCCAAAATGGAGGGTGGGAGACACTGTCAAGGCCCCTCAGGGTCCTTGTTCCCAGCTTTAAGAACCACTGGTGTAAGCTGTCTAGTTTCCTGCTGAGGGAGTCAATTCGGTCTACTGTTTTTCTCTTTTCCTTATCAGCCCTCTGTGGACTCTGCTCCTCCTTCACCAGAACCTTGACAGAGCCCGTTTTTCTCTCTCCCCCATCTTGTTTATGTGTTTACCACAGCACACTTACATCCTCCCCTAAATGATGGCCCCTCTACTGTCAGCACACAGAAGTCAAATGCTGTTCCCTCCAGGCTTCAGCCAGGCAAAGGCCACTCGGGCTGCAATCAATTGAAATTCTGAGCTTTTTGCTTTGTCTTGATCAGTGCTGGATATTAGAGGAAGAGGACACTTCTCTAGCACCCAGACTGTGTTGCCGTTACCTGAGAGAGAGAGAGAAGCCTCTGGAATGAGGCCAGTGCTTCAGTGAACTCGCGCTGCTGCACGCAGGCATGCTATGCTAGCTGGTATAAAAAGGCAAACACGATGATCCAACACGATTCGCTTTCCACATGTACTGGCATCAGATTTAATATCCATAAAGTGATCATGTAGGAAAGTACTAATGCATTGCATATATTTCATGTGCATGCATAATTTATTAAATCACTACTGATGCCGTATGCCATGTGGTACAATGCGTGTGTACATTTTTCCTGTCAATTTAATCCATTGCAATTAAGATTTGAATCTGGTGGTACACCTGCTTCTCTGATTAAATTCTAAGGATAAATGCGGGTTGTTACTACTTGGTTTTTATTATGGATGCCATGGTGAGGAAATGTTCAAACTCTTTAATAAACTTGTGGCACCGGTGTTAGAGTACACTGGACATTTAACAAGACAGACACTTTCAGTATTGTTGACACGCTTAATATTTTACAATTTTAATTAACATTGGCGCTAATATGTGAGGATGAACTAAATGGGTTTTATTTAAAAAAAAAAAAGAAAAGCGAAATGATGGTGGGCAAATAATGTAATCGATGTGTAATCAATGTATGCCCAAACACGTGCTACACCAACTCCCGTGGCAAGTTTGAGAAGAAACAATGAACTACCTTGCTATTCTCAGAGCATTGCTAATAGAAATGGTCAAATGTAGCGTTTATCTGATTGTTGGCTTTAGAGGCAAGCCTAGTTCTTATTCTCGTGCTTTTGACAATTTCTATCGGCCATAATAACAATGTACTCGACGTCATTGCTGAGAGCTGGGAACTGCAGAGCAAGAAACACAAATATTCAGATGAACAGACAGGTTGAAAATATGTTGCCATGCAGCATTTGGTTTGGTGAATATAATGCTATCATTACTGATAGAAATATGAGCCAAAACTACGAATTTGACATCCAAATTGTAAATCACCAAATTTGCCCTTTCAGTCATGTTACTTAATGACTGAATGAACATAATGTTATTCTGCCCTCTGGACAGTTCCATGCCTCAGAACAAAAAGTAAAAAAAAAAAAAATAGATAACTATGAGGGTGAGATTGTTCCTCGAGTCCCGATGGTGCCTCACCTACAATTACAACCAAGTAACCTGTTTCTTTAAGGGATTAAATGACCTTGACAGCAGACTTGTTTCTGTAATCATACAGTACATTGAAGCCACTTTGGATTCCACACGTTCCTCTCTCACGCCTAAGCAGTATATTTGTTTACATCACCGCCGGACTGCCTGGGGAGAGTGGTTATTTTTATGGTGTGCTTTGTTTGGATGATTGTTGTTGCAACGGGGGAAGCGGCAAGGTTTGCTCAGGGAGTGACGGAGAAGGAGTTGTGTGACTACAGAGGTAGCAGGGAGGATAGAGGGGGAGAAAGATATGTGTGGGGGTCTCTGGCTGCCTTACAGGGATCGCAGTCTGTAATTAATTTTGCATGCATCTCTCTCCCTTCTCGCGTTTGTTTAGTTCTTTTTTGAAGTACAACTCTTTAGAAAGGCACTGAATTTCCGGGTATAAGGGACCGTTAGACATTACGAGAAATGTAAATGTGAGGCCATGAGTATAAAGTCGTTCTTAAATTCCTGGACAGCTTTTGGAATAATCTATTTTTTTGAGCAGAAAGTTATTTGCTAAAAAGTACCAAGAGTAGACTTTGAAAAAAGCAAAGTAAAATATTAGTTATACGAATACCTTTCACTGCATCTGCATGCATGAATTGACATTGAAGATGAGTTACATGTCTATATCTATATGTGCTCCACATTACAGATGTCTCAGAGATCAACGACACTGGCACCAGCAATGAAGGTGAGTAAAGATCATATTTTTCCCCATGAACTATCAACTCTGGCCACTGTGACACATCACTGAAATCCTGCCACTGCTGCCCACATCCCTTCCTCCATTTCTTGCTTTCCTGCTTCTGTTACTCATAGGTGGACGCCAACATACCTGCCCACATTCTTAACCATATCAGAGTACATTTTAGCATTCTGATTATATGTTGGATGCACAGAAACATCAGTGGTGGCCCTGCCAGCATCAGGAGTCAGTGCTGTAATGTAGATTATTGTTGAGGTTTACAAAACACTACAATTAGATACTCGGATGTTCACATTTAATTCCATCCTGATGTCAGAAAGTTCTTGTTAGCTACATTGTTACTCTAATCCCTCTCAGCTTTATTCAGGGGCAGGGCAGAGAAATTGTTTAGGCAAATTGATGCTTTTCTGCACAGGATGAGGGACAACAAATTGCTTGATTATCACAGTCTCTCCTCATATTTGCACCCTCTATTCTTCTCATTTCTCTCCCCTTCTCTTGTCTAGAAGAGATGAAAGATCATGTCGAGAGCTCAGAAGACCCTGATACAATTCTAACCGACAGAAATCAGCCCAAAGGTAAGGGCGTGGGCGGGGAACACTCACAGGCATGCTCTTATCTCGCACACGTCTCTATTTATGAGCAGATTCTTATTAGTGGCCACAGCTGCTGAATTAAAATTCAATCCACCAAGAGAATCCTCAGCGCTGTGCAGCCGAGTGTTGCCCAGCTTCACTTTCCTTGTCTCCGGTCCTCCCCCCGTCTGTCTCTATCTCCTGCTCTCTGTAGGGGCAGGCAGTTTTTACATGCTCCTCCAGGGCCAAATGCATTTGTAAATCCGCTCCACCCATTTCAGGCCCAAAGCTATGACCCTGATATTTAGGTAGAAATGTGTCTTTTATACCTTTGGAGATTGAGCGTGATGAATTACCCTCAAACTCCTCTATCAGATGTTTAATAAATCAAGTGTGCAATTCATATTATTTTAACATGCAGCCAACGCAGACTGCAGGAGCAATAATCATGCCAATAAATCATATTTGATAAGGATACAACACTTTTGTTATTCTCAGGTCTCTGTGGAGACTTAGGGTAATAAGACGGCATGTCGTTTGAATGTTGACATCTGTGGAGAGTGCTGTGAATTTCTATGTCTGCATTTGTTCTGTGTGTGTGGCTCTATACAGTTGTTGAGCCAAAGAATGGGATTCAGATTTGGGTGTCGTACGCTTTCCAGGTAGAAAAAAGATTCATTAAGCAACTGTTGTGAACAGATTGTCAGGGTTGAATAAACAGGACAGGCTAGCAGCATATGAAATAACTTGGCAGAGACAAACGAGTTGGTGTGAAAAGGAGAGGGCTTAAACAATGCCAGACAAAGCACCAGAGAAGAAAAAAGGTTGGTGTCGAGCATGCATGTGGATCAGGGTGGTCCGGTGTGTAAGGGAGCTGAGTAGCACATAGTGTGCTGTTAAAATTAGCCACACGTGACACTCGGCAATCACAACAGAATGCCCTGTTGTGACTGGAGCAAATCTCAACTGATTTAATTACCATGAAATTTGGTTAAGCTTTTCCTGGTCCACAGAGAATGTCTCCTCGTGGTTTTGGGTGACACCCTGACCTTTGGACACACTTTCAGGTCAAATTCGTCCATGACGAAGTATCTTGAAAACCAAACACTGATGTTTCATGAAATCAGGATGAATCCTAATGCTTTCAGCAATCCCCTTGAACATTCCTCTGTTGCCAGCATCACATAAATATTTCCACTTCTGCACCAGAACTGGCACCCTGAGGCAAAAAGCACTAAATTGCATATTTCCTACAGACAGACTGGTATGAAATATCATGACCATATTCCTGCCTCCGATGGCAAAAACTCTACATTTTACCATTTCTACTGGTGATGCTCTGAGAATAGCAAGGTCATTTATTGTTTCTTCTAGGACTGCAACTTAGGCTTGCTGCAGAAGTTGGTGTTACACAGTATTTCGACATACATCGATTACATTACTTGCCCACTGCCGTCATTTTGCTTAGTTTATAGAAATAAAAACTTTCAGATGCTTAGTGTTCCTTTACATATGACAAATAAAATCAGAAAATCCTCACGATTGAAAAGCTGGAACTAGGGAATATTTGGTAGTTGTGCTTGAGAAAGGTTTTTAAAATGAATCTGCAACTTTTTTGATAATTCATTCATTGTTTCTGTTGACTAAATGTAGGGTTTGTACAAAGTCTTGAAAGCTTTGAAAATGCTTAATTTTAACAGTTAAATTTTTTAAGTTTAAGAATGTGCTTGAATTCGAATGAAAATGCTTGATTTTCAACATAATCTGGTGTTTCATCCTCTACACAATCACTCATGTAAACCAAAGTTCTTTTAAAATCCAGTTGTCATATTTGTTTGTTGGCTCCTGTCATTTACAGTAAGAATTTCGATGCAATTACAAATTCAGTTTCAGCCCTTTCACTTTGCGGTGTGCAATTGTCATTTCAGCCAAGCAGAGATTGTTAATAGAAGTATCCAATCCCAGTTTCACAGTCGGAGAAATATAGACGACACGAGGACTGGCAATAAACAGTCATATTAAATATATAGTATTGACTATTAATTGAGAGAACCAGTAATTCAGCGATGCACAATGTAAATCCAGACTCTGAATTTGTTTTCTATCCAGACACTACTGAGAAGAAAGAATGACCAGCTGAGGGAAGGACAATCAACCTCATCTGACAGCCAGCAAACTGTGCGAAGCCAACCCCACTGGTGTCAGACTGGCCCATGTCAGTATGGGCTCTGACACTGGCCCAGGACAACCAGTTACTCACAAGATGCTCACATTACCTACTTTATTTAGCATTTTCCCCTCTTTGTTAAGAAACTACTCATCCCTGAAATATGTATGTACTGTATGTATATGTATGTACAAAACCTTACTATAGGACTTGGAACATATCAACCAGAAAAGATGAGCCATACCTCACTGTGTGTTAGCCATACATCATTTTTTCAGCTGGGTGCGATGAGATAAACCAGGTTCAAGTCTCTTTATTTGATCTATACCCACTGTGAGAGCATGGTGAAGCTACAGCTAACAGCCACAGCTCCTACATGTTGACACTCGAGGCTGGGTGATGCTTAACATAACCATCCTTTTGTTCTTACAACCCAAACACCACCACAGTCATGCTGACATTCAACAGTGGAATAGATGACAACCACCTGCATTTGTAGACCTATCTGGAGTGCAACGCACTGACACCGGCCATGTGTCCTCAGCTCGAGCTCCATTGTTTAGTCAAATCAGCCAAGATATGTTGATTCAGACCACAGTCTGTAAGGCGTGTCACTCCCCGGCCTTTTATCTAGGAACATCACTGATCGCGTCTGACCCCCACCACTGCTGTAATCGCAGCTTAACTCGTTTTACCTGGAAACTGCTCATCAACACCCGCGCACACTAAAGAGGATGTGAGTGTCTTTTAACAAATCGATTAGTTCCTCCCCGCCTTTTTCTTTGCCGTTTCCAGTGCATGCCAGAAAATTGCTTTGAACTTCACCAACATTACAGGAATTACAGTCTTCGCTCTTGCTTGTCTCCTTACCAGATTGTCTCTAACTGTATTGAAGGAATCTGCCTTATCTCATATCAAACTACAACATCACAATCACAGAACTAAGCAGGTGGCCAGAGTGTGAATTCTTGGTTGTGTATTGCTTGCAATTGATTTGTAATTTTAAGTACATCATGTAATGGCTAATGCCTGTTAATGGATTTTTCCTCAGTTGATTTAGAAAAATGGTTCTTTTAAACATTGATATGATTCATGAATAATTTTCAGTGGTGCCATACTAAAGATCAGATGAATTACAGTTCTATGAAATGATGCCTTCTTACTTTGATGTTTGCTTTGCTAAACTATAACAGAAACAACTAATAAAATATAAGGTGGAATCCATGTCTCAGCTTTTAATGTGCCTTGTCATGCGTCTTGATTTTACTGTAGCTAATATTATATTTCATTCTATTTGCAGCTGGTACCGTTCATTTCCCCACAGTTCACACGTGTGAAATTGAACAAATGTAACGGCGCAATCAGTTGTGTGTCTCTGGGACAGAAATAATTAGTCTGTCCTGTAATCTCCGGCATGCTGCCTCTCTGGCCCTCAGGCTCTCTCCTGTATCAAGACATATCTGGGCTCTCCCTCCCGCTGAGAAACTCGCTAATGGCCAGAGACCTCTCAAAGAGTTTATCAAAGATTCAGCAGCTCTCCAGGTCAGAGCCTCTCTGTCAATCATCTCTCTTATCTGTAAACAGAATGTTACCCAACCGGTCGAGGCAGATGACCGCCCACCAAGAGCCTGGTTCTGCCTGAGGTTTCTGCCTGTTAAAAGGCAGTGTTTCCTTGCCACTGTCGCCTAGCGCTTGCTCATGGTGGAAT